>JALLOX010000985.1:0-12098 GCA_036939695.1 Thalassiosira ordinaria
ATACTACTTTAGACCATTTTGTACCTAACTTTGTCCTCTGGCACTGATTATAGTCCTAATTTAGTCAAGTACAAGCCGATTCGTTAACAAAAAATAATTGATTTAGATTACTATTGTTCAGAGTTTAGATCTACGATCCTTAATTACGACACCCCACTCAACTCCGAGCTCGATCCTTGTTGACAAAAATCCACTCTCACTCTGCCCAACTCTGACTCTGCCGACGGCCCGCCCGATGGCAACATCAATGCATCAATCAAACAATGCAAAGAAACTAACTTGAACTTTGACATCGGGCACGAAATACCCAGAGCGGCGACATGATTAACAACCTACTAAAAGTCGTCGGCGTGGAGGGCAGCACCTCGCCCAACAATGACGCCGCCTCCGCATCCTCCTCCTATCACGCCCCATCACCCAACGGCAGTGCTCACTCCGACTATGAAAGCAACAACAACAACAGCCTGGCTTCAACCATTGGTGGATTCCTAAACAACTTTCAAGAAACCTTCCAACTCGATGGCAAGGCCGTAGTCGCCGGTGCACTCGACTCCACGGGTGCAATGGGTGTCATGAATCACAAATCGTGGAAGACTGGCGGTGGAGTAGGAGGCAGCGGTGCTGGACGGTACAAGAATGTCGGTGGACGAGGATATTATACCGATGGGAATAACGCCACTCGTACAAGGAGGAAGGAGGTGGCAGTGCAGCAGCACTTGGCTGCTGCGGGTAGCATGGGGGATTCATCCCATCATTCCAATCGGGGTGGTCATGGTGGCGGCGGCAATAGCAGGAGTGGCACTCAAAAGCAAAGGGGCAATAATCATGCAGTAGCCAACAATGGGATATATCTGGGAAGGAAAATGGTATCGGACATTGGTCATCTGTATCAGGTTGTGGATGATAGACAAGCCTATGAGAATTATGACACGCTCATGGAGATTACGTCTAATGCTGCCACGGAGGCAACGGCACGAATGTCGTCCTTTTCAGAACATTCGAGTGATGGTAGCGTTGGAAGCAGTAGTAATCGCCGTGGTAGACGTGGCGGTAGTGGCAGTAGGACAAGCAGTAGGGGAGGGAGCAGGGATAGCAGTCAGGAGCAAAAGCAAAATTGGGCCAGGATGAAGGAGGAAGAGTTGGTGGATAGGATGCTCTCCCAGTTTCCGGTGAGTACAACATACTGAAGTGCACTTCTAGTTGATGAATTGCATCTCATATTGGAGCTGTATCATATCACATGTTCATGTATACAATATTTATGCTTGAATCACCGCACAAACGAAACAAAGGAATTTGGAACAAATCGTCCAACCCCATTCACCGTCATGGATGAAAATGATGAAAACGAAAATGACCCTGACAACGGCTCTCTTGTTCACACAGGCACAGTTGACGGCTCCAGAAATACTGCTGCAATGAGCTCTGGCAGAGGTGCTGGTGCTGCTCGTCAGATTCAACCAGCCACCGGAATGGAAGGAGGAGAATTGACGCACAACAACCAGACAGCAGCATCCAAAAACAACAGCAATAACAATAATCTCTACTCGCCCTCTCAATTCTTTACAGACGACGCGCCAAACATTATTGGAAAGTTCTTCTTTGGCAACACAGCAGCTGATGACAAGAGCAATTCCAAAGCTAGAGGTGGTGCCTCTGTAAAGGGTGGTGGCGAGAGCAGGACAAATCCTGGCGACGCGGACGAGTTCAAACGAACGGCAAGCTTTGGATCGGCATCGTCCATGTCAACAATGACTGCTTCGGCGGCCGGTACTGCCGCGTCGGTAGTAGCTGGTAGGAACAAGAGCGGGAATGTTACCAGTCAACATAAAATTGGTGATCCTTCACAACATACTGGGGACGAGAATGCAACCACTGCCAACACGATGGTTGATAATAGTGGAAAAGATTACACGTCTGTTTGGGATCAGGATGAGATTGAGTTGTGGACCAACACTACGCCCATCATGCCACAAATGAAAGAGCCGGTGTATTCAAGCATGCAAACAGGAAACACAACCGCAGCAGCTTCTTCTGTAGCAACGTCAAGGGATGCCCAACATGCCAAACAGCGTCCGATGGAGGAGGATAACTGGGCCAGTCGCAGGCGAAAGCAACGAGAACGTCTGAACAAAGGACGTCAGGACTGGGATGCACTTCGAGTGTTGAACGCGACACCCTCGTCCTTTTCAGATGTGCCGGCAGCGAGTCATACTATGCTGCATGATCCATCAATGGGTGCTCAATTCCATGGAGATATAACACTGTTGACTGCACTTCAGTCTGACTTGCCATCTACCAAAAACAACGATTCCACAAAAGAGGACACTAACAATCAACAGGAGCAGCCAGAGCAACAACCGCAGCGCGACAAATCCAAAGCGGGAGGAGGAGGGGCTGTCATTGTTGATGACGGCAAGCAGCATTGGATGCCCGACAACCTTTGCAAGCACTGCTACTCGTGCGAGGCACCTTTTACTCTCATTCGAAGGAAGCATCACTGTCGTGTCTGCGGTATGATCTTTTGTAGTTCATGTTCCGCTTACTTTGTGCAGATTTCGAGCTCTGCCGATGGGGCCGTGGCCAGTGGTGGCAAAGGAGGTGATAGCAAGCAGGCTTCTGGCGCCGGCACAATGCGCACTTGTAAAATGTGTTATGACCACCTCTCTGAACGAGGGCTGGGTGTAATAATGCGTGGTGAGATGGGAGCCGATGAAACCAAAAAGTCAGAAGGCACTAACACTGTGAAGCAGTCTTCATCTGAGGCGAATATCAAAAAGCATTCTTCTTCGCTGAGTATGGATTTGCTGCCTGAGATTGCATCAGGTTCCGCAGCAACATCAGAGCAACCATCCATGGGACAACGAAGGGGCAGTGCACGCGATATCCTCTTGCCGTTAGCCTCATCCAAAAAGTCAGACTCTGTGCCTGAAAAAGTTGAAGAAGAGAGTGCAGCAACCTCTACCTCATCCGGAGTTACCAGCCCTGAGCTGAAGGAGCAATTAGCAGGCTTCCAGGGTGGTGCCTCCTCCTCTGGTGACTTCCATGCACTGGGTATGACGAGACGCCGCCTGGAAGAGGAGCGCATGAGGCGAGAAGAGCTGGAGAGAGCAGAGGCTGAGGAGGCGGCTAGGGTCGCTGCCGAGGAGGAGGCCGCTGCTGCTGCGGAGCAGAAGGGCAAGGGCGGTGCTTCCAGACTGTTGAAATCCCGGCTGGGATCATCTGTGAGGCAGCTGAAGTGGAAGGGATCGTCGGGCAACTTAGAGTCTTCAAAGAATGCAGAGACATCTGCGGCGACCATCAAGGCAGGATCCAATTCGGTGGAGGTGAGCGTAGGTGGTACCGAATCACTGGCAGCAGGCTTGCGTCGCTATAGCTCCTCCCCTCTTAATGGAGAACAGTTGCTTACATCGCCCTTGGCAGATGGAGTGCTGCCGGCAGCATCTTCCATGCTGGAAACCAACTCTGGTATTGAGGAGGCCCTCCTCCTGGTAGGCGGGCCTGGCAAAGAGATTCGTGATGCTAAATCTTCGGCCAAGATTCATTTAGGCATGGTGGCAGCGGACTATCTAGAGAAGCTGGGGAGGGAGCTGCTGGTAACTGACGCACCACTACTTTTGCAGGAGATCAAGGCAGCATGTGCGATCGCGGGCACAAAGTCATCAGTGGTGGAATCCAAGCTCACCGACCTCTGGGTCAACACACTTATGACCCTCGCGACGCGTTGCTGCGCGACAGTCGAGCCCGATGTCAAGAGTGGCGATTTACTCGACATTCGTCCCTACTGCAAGCTGAAGGTAATCCCTGGGGGCACTGTCGAGGACTCAGCCTACATGTCGGGAGTTGTATTTCACAAGAATGTGTCCCACAAAAGTATGGCACGTGTGATAAACAATGGTGTGCGTATAATGATGCTTTCTGGTGGTATCGAGTACACGCGGACAGAGAATCGTATTGCCAGCTTGGACACGTTGCTGGAGCAAGAGGAAAGGTACATGGAGATCTTAATTACAAAAGTCTTTAAGCTCAAGCCAGATGTGCTTATTGTGGGAAAGTCGGTGTGCAGGAAGGCACAAGAACTGTTATTAAGGGCAGGTATTGTTTTGGTGCAATATGTCAAGCCCACACTCATGACTAGGATCGCTAGGCAGACAGGGGCGACCGTGCTGTCTTCGATTGATCATGTCGTGAATTCTACCATTTTGGGTGAGTCAGAGATGTCTGCACAAATGAAGAGCATCATCTTATTTACTCACATTGTTGATACCATTTACTCTTGGCTTTGACTGCAGGCTATTGCAGACGTTTCCGACTAGTCACATTTCGTGATAATGACGTCTGGGTCGATGGCGAGGACATCGCCTCAGCCAAGACAACTTCACCGGACCAAAAGTCAGTCCCAGTGCTGCTCTCCAAAAAGATACCCAACCATGAACGTCAGGCCGCTTTAGCGGCACGGAAGCTTGGCGAGGGCGTTCTGGACGGCATGGATGCGGTAACCCTGGGACTGGCCAAACGGGGCGTTGTGAAAACTTATGTCATGATTGAGGGCTGTCCCAAGGAGCTGGGATGCACTGTTGTCCTGCGTGGAGCGTCTCGTCCCGCATTGAAGCAAGTTAAGCGAGTCCTGCGTTTCTTGATCAATTGCAGCTACAATATGAAGCTCGAGACGTCCTACATCCTCGAACGATGCTGTCGGCTGCCTCCGACATATGAGATACCACAGACACCATGCTGCAGCTCGTCGCTCTGTGTTGACTTTGGGCAACCTCCCAACAATCGCAGCAAGGCCCGTCCATGGAACGGCGGCAAGAACGATCCGGCGCAGCGCTCGCTCTCAGGAAAAATCACGCCATTTGATCACCAGGCCATCCTCATCACGAGTGTTTGGATGACTGAGAAAACACAGTGCTGCCCGGCCGAAGTCAAGGGTATTTGCTACTACTCAATGCAGGATGTGTCGTTGGGGCAATTTCTCAGGGATTCGTGCTTCAACTTGTCGTTGAAGTGTCAAAATCCCAGTTGCAAGAAATCCGTCATTGATCACTCTTTGTCATTCATACACAACGATGGACTCATCAATATTTCTGTCGAGAGGATGGACAATCCTATTCCCACATCCGGCCTACAGAAACAGCAGCAGCAGCAGCAACAACAACAAAAGGATCTTGATGCGTCATCCAACTCAAAGCAACCGGAGAACTCAACGTCTTCATCCTCTCCTGATTACGAGCCCATCGCCACTTGGACGTACTGCACCAAGTGCAACCAGGTTGTCACCCCCCTCATATTCCTCAGCAAACAGACCTGGCAGTGGAGCTTTGGCAAGTTCCTCGAGGTTTACTTTTACAATCGCGATGCAATAATCAACGCTCCTGGCCACCGATGTTCGTGTAGGATGCAGACAAGTTCCCAGCTCTTCTTTGGGTGCGGCAGTTTGGCGGCCAGGTTCACTTATGAGAAGATATCACCCTACTCAGTTTTTTGCAGGAGGCACTTGCCATTTGACGAGACATTTCACAAGCAGCATTCATTGCAGGACCTGGAACACATTTCCGTGACATCATCGTCTCTGTTTGTCAAGTATGACAAGCAGATCGATGCCATTTCTAGGGAGACGAGAGAACTCTTTGGCTCGGCCATGAACAAGCCGGAGCACCTGCAGGCGGTATTATCAGAGTTGAACCTGGTCAGCGCCGAGGTGGACAATGCCCAAAAGGTATTATCAGAGAAGATATCGTCTGTGACTGCCAAATATTCCAAAGCAGATCCGGGCAAGAGAAGCGGCAGCAGCGACGAAGCCCTGTTCAACTTTCCCTGGTACTCCCGCCGATACCTCTTTATGCTAGCGTCAGCTTGGAACGAACGTCTGAGTGCCGCTGGTCAGGCGTTGGTCGCAATGAAGAAAATACAGCACGCGGGTGGATCTGGTAGAGGCGACTCAGCGGTTGTCCCTGCAATCGTTGGTGATGGCAGCGCCGAGGATGTGATGGAGGCCTTTAAACGCATACGTATCTTGCAGGAGACTTATTCTCGAAACTACAATGTTGCAAAGATGACCATGCCGAGAGGGCAAAAGGGTGAAAGTGGTGGGTTGTTTGAGGGAAATATATTACCAGATGGGAGGGTTGCCACGTTGGAGCAGGAAGCTGAGATTGACGATGAGGAATTCTTAGGCGATAACGTCATTGATTTCCAAGAGGACATCGACGCAGACGTGCTTGCTTCGCGTCACAGGGTGTATAGTCCACAGGAAGCCTCATTATCGAAACGCTCATCACGGCATGGCGGAAAGAAGGATCTGGGCGGAAAACGATCAACAGAGCCTGCAACGGAGGAGCTTCCCAACATGATCCCAGAGCGGAGTCCCAGCCCGCTTGCTTTTGCCAATAATTACGACAGTGGTGGCCAGCTGGAATCCCAGGGCAGGAGCAAAACTGTGACTGCTGGTGGGGCTGTCAAGTCAGCATTAACACGCTTCTTCAACCGGGGAGGCCACAAGGAGGACCCCTACATTGTAGATTTGGGATTGTTCGGGAAAGGTAGGCCACGGTTGCAACCAGGAGTTGGTGGGATTGTCATACCCGTGTTTGATGAGCAGCCAAGCTCCATCATCGCCCATTCCTTGGCTTCATCTGATTACGATGTTCAGTTCAAACAATTCCTAAATTCCCAACAGCCCGAATCTAGGTCCGACAAGCTTGAACCCTCGCGCAAGGATATTGAGCGCCGAATGTTAGGGAGGAATAAATCTCACATCAAGCACACATTTCGCGACTTTGACGAGAAGGGTCAGCAGCTGTGCAAGTTTGTTTGCACCACGTTTTGGTCAGTTCAGTTCAATGCGGTGCGGCAGGCATTTATGAACCCTCAATTATCGAGCAAGGATTCCTCAAGCAGTGGCGATGCTGTGCATGGGTCAGCTAAATCACTTGATATTGAAAAAAGTTATGTTAGGAGTCTGGCTACATCATTTGCGTGGGCGGCAAGTGGGGGGAAGTCAGGTGCAGCCTTCTCAAGGACGACTGATGATCGCTTTGTCATCAAGTGTATATCAAGAACTGAACTCCAGATGTTTCTCGACTGCGCACCAGCATATTTTGAGGTTAGTCATTCCTGCGAATGAATTCTCTGTTTTGCATTCTTCCACTGTTCTGTTTCTAACATTGTCGTTCATTAATTTGTTACTTGGCCAGTACTTGAGCAAAGCATTTTTTCACGGGCTCCCTACAGTATTGTGCAAAATTGTTGGTGTTTATCAAATAGGGTACCACAACCGGGTCACTGGCAGAAGAACGATGGAACAAGTTGCAGTCATGCAGAATATCTTCTTTGATCGCAAGATCTCAAAAATCTTTGACCTGAAAGGCTCCTTAAGAGGGCGTTTCACCCGCCAAGGCAACCTTGACAAGGAGAAAAAGTCGAGCAAAAAGTCTTCCCAATACAGGAGAAGCAGGTCAGATGCTACGTCTGACTCTGACTCGTATTCCAGCGGTGATGAAGATGACGATGACAGTCTATCGACTTCAAGCGGAGGTATGGACAAGGATGGAAAGGTGATCAGCGATGCAGAAAAGGGTGAAAAGCCTGATAAGGGTGGCTCTATCCCAACCCTGCTAGATGGAGACTTCCTTGAGTTTACTTCAGGAAGGCCATTGCCATTGACAGACCGGGCTAAGGCTGTTTTTCACATGAGTATATTGAATGATACTCTATTCTTATCAATCATAAATGTGCTTGATTATAGCATTTTAGTTGGTATCGATGAGGAGAAAATGGAGCTAGTTGTTGGTATAATTGATTTCATGCGACAATATGATATTCTGAAACAGATGGAGCGTGTAGGAAAGAGTCTTCCCATGGTGGTGGGCTCTGAGGCCCCGACAATTATTCAACCTCCACTTTACAAAGCTCGTTTCACGAATGCAATGGAAAGATACTTTATGACTGTTCCTTCCAAATGGACTACTATTTAGTTTAGGTCCGATCTGCCTTGAGAATTTGCATGCGAAAAGGTATGCATCAAGAAGCGGTGATGTACACTGGAAATTGGATGGCACACAAGCTTTATGAGTGCGGCGCTTACTTCAAATTACTTTCTGAGTGCATGCATCATTATTTGGATTTGTTCCTCCACACTCAACACAAACATAATCTCAATCGTTGTAAAAATTGTTGTAAAATGAAAATCAGTAACTGAGATACTGGAATAGTTGGCAGCTACCTAACTGCTTCCACTGTATTATTTTGTACAATAATTATCGTGTTTGATGTGGCAACTATTCAGCTTGTGACACCTTTTTCAGAACAATCTTTGAGATAACATTGTAGTGACATCTCTATTCGTATCGGATGAGGCTTGAATGGAACCTATTTCCAAGCATCAGTTTCATTTTTGTTGTTAAATCGAGGAGGCTAAAGTTGAGCCCATCATCTATAGATGAAAGTTTAGAGGGCACTGCCCTCTGACTGCCCTCAAAGATAGAGCTCAAGTTTTTTTTATCTGGCAGCATGTATTTTCAAATTCCAATTTATAGTGTATGGCTTCATACTACACGAAAAGAGACATCGAGACAATAAGTAACAGCAATCATGATAGTATGCAACATGGTTAGGAAGATGTACTGTTACTTGTTTTTGTTGTTGCAAGTTAGCTCCGACGTTATAAATTAGAGAACAGCAACATGCCTTTTTATCTCAAGTAGATGCTGACTTCACTCTTGCTTCAATAAATCAAGTGAGATTGCGTGCTTTGTAGCTTCTATGAGTCTTAGTCAGAAGTACTGCCAAGATGGGTGTTAGAAATATGTATCTGAAGAGAAGAATTTTGTAGTAATTCTAGTAAGTAGAAACTATTCAGTTATTCCATGGCAATGTGATACCGTTATGGGTTTTCGTTACTTGTTTGACTATCTAATATGGCATGAAGTTGAAACTTTGTATTGTCAAACAGAGGATATTAGTTGAACCTTCCATATGAATAAATTCTTGCTGCAGTGCAAAAATGTCTAGAGAAAAGCTCCGATAGCATCTTTTTAGTGAAAAAGAGTTCATCTGGCAGTACACCCTTTCAACTTCTAACGTTGACCACCGTTGACGTAGGGCTTCACACTGCATGAAAAGAGACATTGGGATGATAAGTTGCAACATGGTTAGATAATTATCATGGATATTGAAAACTTACTCTATAGACTTGTGATCAACAACATGGCGGGCATTCTTTAGAACTGCCTCAGCGTCGTAAGGATGACGGAAGAACACTAAGCCAAAACCTCTACCCTCCTTCACCAGAACCTGTTCAAGAGGTCCAAATTGACGAAAGTATGATCGCAAACTGTCTTCTGTTGTTTGCCAGGCCAAGCCACCAACAAAAAGCCTGCCACCTCGAGCCTTAGCATTATTTGGCTGACCTACTACTGGAGGTAAAGAGTTGGAGGCAGGAGCACTGCTTGGTTTGGGAAGTACCGTCATCCAGTCGCTTTCCTTAGAAACTATACTTGGGTTGACCAGAGATAGACCCGCATAAGTCAGGCGCAAATATGATTCATGAGACAAGGTATCAGCTCTATTGTCACGATCCTTCACTTTGATGACTGGCTTGCCTGGTGCAGACAGGTTGCGCCTTCCCCATTCAATAAAACCTTTCGTAGTCGCCAAAGAGCGAATGTTGAAATAACTCTCACGATCTTTCTCACCGACTTTCTCATAGAACGTCGCTGCACAACTTGCTTCGCCAGCCCAGCTTGAGTACACACTGATACCCTCTCTTACATTGCGATGTTGCGCATTCAGCACGATGCTGCAAAAGAGAGCAAATTTTCCTCGTGTTTGCCAGTTCGGATGCCTGTTTGTAGATTGCGTTGCTTGATTTTCAGAGGCATCACCCATTCTGCCTTCAGTGGATTCTGTTGCGCTAGGCTTGCTGCTACTGCGAGTGCTTTCATCGTCGTCATAATCGTCGTCGCCGGGTGATGCTGGTGGACCCCCCAAGACATCAAACTCCCAGCTCATGACTACGTTGGCATTGTCGATCAATACCTTTGCGACAACATCTGGGCGGTAAACGATGACAGTAAAGACTCCAATATCCCGCAACCGAGCTAAAGCATAGCTGTAGTCACCATCTGATGTGATCAACACAACGCAAGCTTTGGCCCCCATTGATGCACGTTCCCAAGCAAAGCATAGCACATCTACAATAAGCTTTTTGTCCAAGGTCTCTTTTCTGCCTCGACTTGGGCAGTCAACCAAAGTAAATCCACTTAGGTCGAGATCTGAACGAGGGGCTGAGAGCTGGTTGGATTGGCGAGAATCATAGTACAAACGCTTTTCTACAATGCGACCATATTTGGCAACCTTGTCACGGATGCAACTCGCTGCAGAGGTCGCAGGACACCACTGTCAATAATTTGTGAGAGTACGATCATTGTTAGCGGGAATGATCATACCATATGATCATAGCATGAACTGATCAAACATTAGCAACATCTAAAACTTACCGCAGGAATCCGAACATTCTCAAAGTCCCAGAATATAGCCACATCTGCTGAGCCAACGTTGGGGAAATCAATGTCAACTGAGTACGAGTCCTCTCCTTGTAGGGGTTGCGGGACTGCTCCTTCTGCTGTAATTGTTCGCGACGTATTTACTGCCTTCGGGATTGAGTGGCTCTCTCTGTTTGCCATTTCTAATGTACAGAAGAAGATGGTTGCGTGGATATCAGCGATGGTTCGATTGGCTCGTCCGGCACTAGGGAATACTTCTGTTGCGTTGCTTTACTTTCGAGTTATGCTCGATGTTACAAAGGTCCAAGCATCGAAGAAAAATAAATGGCATCAAGAAGGCTTCTTTGGTTCTGTGGGCGGGATGATCAAGTGAACACAATCAGCGGGACTCATTTTGTACGATACGTAGTGTTCCTGCGCAAGACTTACGAGAACGCCTACCTGCCAAGAATAAAAACATGGACTTTGATATCCCCTGACGGCGCAAGACTCAAGCCTCCTCGAGTCACAAACTGCAAAAAACAAAGAGGAATATCCTATTCTACATTGGATGTGGACATAAAAAGTTCGCCAGTGATTGCAAAGCCGATGACCTACGAGTCTCGTTTCAAATCAGAGCTCAAACCACGCTCAACAGATGATAATCTTGGATGATGTGTAACTGACGGTATGTGTAGGCCTTGAGGAGCACTATCTGGGCATTTCTTTGGACAAATAGATAGGTACTGAGTATTCTCATTTATCACAGAAATAGTAGTCATTGTTTCTAGATTTTTCCACGCGAAGAATGCCTGTCATTAGTAATTGTTTGATTGTTTTGTTTCTGCCATGACATATGACCTTTTATTTCCTATCTGTGTTCCCAGGTTGCTCAATTCGTCATTCCTCACATTTTCACAACAGTATATGCCTTCTTTATTATTTTTTACCAGAGTTGAACCAAGGTACTCATTTACTTACTAGGATTGGGGTTCAATATGCTTCCAAGACTCGGGTCAAATTCCTTAAAGTTCAATTCATTTTCTTCAGCAATTTTTGTCTTGGCCTCTTCAACTACATCACTTGGAAAATAGCTGAGAAATTCATCAATATCTCGTCGCACAGATTTTAGACCATTGTTAACAATAGCTTCCTTTCCAGCCAACGAGTCAACCTGTAAAAGTAAGTGTATTTTTCAACGGTACGATATGAGCACAAGTTCAACGCAATTGGATCCTCTCCCCAAAATTATCACGCATACACGAGAGAGTACAAACATACCTTGATATTCTCAACATCTGAACTATCAAAATACTCCACAATAGTGTATAAACTCTGCACCGCACTCTGACCCACACCACTGGCCTGTACTCGTGCATTTCCCTTCAAATAGGAGCTGGCGGCAACAACACTATCCGACAGTTTGTAATTGTTAATCATAAATTTCACCGCGAGCTTCACATTGGCACGTTGGACATCCTTGAATTTTCCAGAGTTGATGAGACGAGTTTCCTGTTCGGTCGCCTCTCGTACTCGGAGGACGTTGTAGATGTAGGTGGATAGGGGAAGGATTTTGGAGGATGAAGATTGAGATGACTCGTCATCAGCAGCCCC
>JALLOX010001003.1:0-13512 GCA_036939695.1 Thalassiosira ordinaria
CCTCACATATGGTCCCAACAGCCAAGCCATGGGCAAGGATGATGCCTACCATTCCAAGATTGCATTTACTCATCTCATTTTCACTGCTTACTTACTGAAATCATATTTTTTGCTGTTCTTCGATTGCTGCCGTCTCATTTTCAATGTTACTCACATCTCATTTTGGTGAATTTTAGTGCAGCCTCCCCAAGCTGGGACCATGTAGGTGTTCTTGTTATGCTTTGTATTCTGAGAGTCTATGTGTTTAGGATAGAGTCATATGGAATTGCCTTACGTATAATTTTGAATCATTTGATTGAGTTATGCTAAATGCTTCGCTTTATATCATAACCAGCCCTTCTTCATTGAATTCTCTCCTTTCACATTTTCTGGCATTCATTAGATGAACCTTGTGGTAAATATCAAAGAACTTATCATGTCGGCAACAATGGCATGGATAGAGAATGGAAGACAACAGAAAATACTGACATATGCCAGTGTTTCCTGTAAGGAACGGATAATCTCACAATAATCAGCAGCCTTCCCAAAGATAAGGCAATGAAAAATTCAAGTCCAGCAAGGCCCTGTAACATTTGTAAAATTGATTTACATAGTCCAACAAGGCCCATGAATAATCCTGCCTTTTTTGCCGCCACCCGCCTGCCCCAATGCCTTTTGGCTCTCGACAACAATGTCATCTTGAGCTCTTTTTGATGTTGCCTGCTAATTATGCCAATGTTCCTTGAAGTGTGTATCAGATGCTTTGTCTGAGGACTCCTCCTGTTTCGGACTTAGTGTCTCTTGCCATCAATCTCTCTACCTAGTGTCTCTTGTGGCTCGTCACTGACCTGAATGGCATGAAGATCACTTCAGCACGGGATGATCTTGGGGATCTATTGATGCATCTAATAGTGATTGACCGACTGCAGTCAAATTTTGCAGATGCCATCTGATGCCAATACATCGCAATCATCTAATGTCTTCATTCCTAGTACGTTTATATGCTCCTTTTATCTACAATGAAGTTCTCAAAATCTACTGTGGCTTTGGCTGTTGCAGTCAGACCTATCTCCCCCGCCAAGATTGTAAGTTTTGATTGTCAGGTTTGGTGACCAATGATCCAGTGAAATGTTTTTGGTTTGATTCATTTTCGTCTGGTCAGCAACTGTTGTACCCTCATGTTATCAGCTATCTCTCCAAGATGAATTTGCAGCAGCCGATCAGCAAATGGTAGACATTCCTCAAGATTTATTCATATCTTTCAGTCACGGCTATGAGCCACACCAACTTTGTTTTGCCCAAGAAAGACATGTGAATGAGGGGTGGTCAAATTGTGATTACATTCAGTATCATCCAAACCATCACTTAGTCAGTAGTGATCCAATATGGATTAATAATCATCTTCAGCTTTGGCAACCAATTTGATTTTTCACATGAGTGGATGCAAGTACATGTGTGCACCTTGGATGAAGTCCTTCATCAAACTTCTTACTCATCAATCACTCCATTTTGTTATCTATTTCCTACATTTCCACCTAGGCCCATGGACAAGCTATTGTGTCAGCTACCATCTTCTAGAATCTATCCCAGGCTCCCAATGTTGAGTTTTGTGATTACACGGTGATGGCGCTGGGAGATACTCTCTTTTTATGGGTTCTTCAAGTGATGAATTATCTGAATTTTACATCTACAAGAAACAAGCTGGTGCCGGGTTGGACTAGTGGCTACTTGCACAGACTCTTACTCATCCTGATGAAGATGGTCTTTGCTTTGGGAGAACTTTTGCAGTATACCACGACTACCCCAACAGGGTCATGGTAGGTTATCAGCCATCAATGTACATGTATGAGCTTGACCAGAATTCTGGCCAATGGGCCAACACGGAAAAGAAGGCCACTCAGACAAGTGACCCACATCAAGCATGTGGTGGGATCAATATGTACATCAAGGGAAATCTTGCCCTTTGTGGAAGCAACGACGAGAGTGACAATTCTGGTGCAGTTTATATCTTCAGGTATAAAACGATACATGGAATCTAGGGCAAAAGATCAAGAACACAGTTGGTGCAGACGGATACCCTACAACAAGCTCTAGGATTGGAGCTGGTGGGGACATTTTTGATGACAACACAATATTTGTAGGCACTTACCACACTGACAAGGTGTATTGATGCACATTCAATGCTGGGGTCTTGGCGAAGGATATGGTATTCAAGCCACCTGATGGTGGTGGTCATAATACTACTGCGGGTTTGTCAATGGGACTACTATACCGTATATGTATAGCCGTACTCCACCTCAAAAATTAGGACCAAAAATAGGACCAAAATGATTTTGCGGCATCGCCCGTTTAAACCCCTTACTGGCAATCCCAGGTCAACTACCGCAGATCAAGTTTGAGCTAAAGAGGTCAGCTAACTACTTTGATCATCACTTTGGTCAATACAGGCCGAGGGGGACGATGGAGCATCATGCAATCCAATTGTTGTTGATGCTCATCGACGCCAAATAAGGACAAAATATTTTTGTCCTAAAAATTAGGACCAAAATTTGCCTGGTACAAAATGCTTTATCTACAGAGGAATACGTGGCATCACACATCAATTGCATCTATCGTAGGTAGCCGAGCCGAATGCGCTCGCAGGCGTCAGGAGGGGTGCAAACATTGGCTCAGGGATCGAGAAAACTATGTCATCGTACCATTCATACAATACATAAATCGTACATACCTCTTTTATCATGATAAAATGTATGAGGTGAAAATCTTCAATTTTTACGACGTAAATACCGTAAATATAAGATTTGGTCCTAATTTTTAGGATAAAAAAATTAGGATGGATGACCCGAAAGACGATTTTATTTTTTGTCCTAGAAATTAGGACCAAAATCAGAGTACGGATATGAAGGCTTTGGGTGGTCCCAGGAGGTGTGTATCATTGCGCCTTAGAGTATGGAACCTGGACATACAGCGGAGTACGACAAAGTGTTCCACCCAATTTCACACTGTCTCACCCCCTTGAGGTCAGCCTAGCAAAAAAGTGCCCCACCCTTCTTATTGTTCACTAGCTTTGCACTAGCTCTGGATCTTCAAGTGTACCACCCCTGAGATCAAGATAGCAAAAAAAGGGGCCCAGGGGGTGGGACACTTTGTGGTACTCCACTGTACAGGGAGAAGATTCAGGGCTCAGCAACAGGTGATTTTTTTGGTTCTGCTATTCAAATCAGAGGCAGCAAGGATACAATTTTGGAAAGAAAGGAGCCACTATGCTCTATGATCTAATGGCAATATCAACTTACATACCTGCAGGAGTAGTAGCTGGGGATCAACTTGGAAATGCTTTGTCAGCCAGTCTTCTTGGGATGGATAAGGTTGAACAAGGCTCAGGATACGTTACCATCAATAACCTATGTCATAACAACAATCTTGGTGCCTTCCACGTCGTCCCAAGTGATGCCACATATTCAGTAACATCTGCTGCTGCAGTGAGTAAAGCATACCTATATTTTTTGTCTATAGATGTTTGCACATTGACAGCTTGTTGGTGCTAGAGCTAGATAGAGTTTCAAAGTCATTATCAGCCCCTTCAAGCTCTTGTCATACAGTATCAAAATGAAGCATTTTACCAAGCCTGCAGTCTTGTTCCAGCTATTGTCAATTTTCATGGGTTGTAGTTGAGAAGTGGAATAATCATTAGCAGTGGAGCCCAAGCCGAACAATGGTGTTGATATGAGAATTTCTTTTGACGGTTAGACCATCATGTTGTGGCATCCATCTGCTGCATCGATTGCCTCCGGTGTTTCACGAACTCATTCCTCTTTTCTGCTGATCAAGTTTACATTGGTCAAAACTCTCTTCTCATTTTTACATACTCGCCCTTTTCACTTTTTGGCACAATCTGCAGACAGATTTGCCACCAAATCATCACAGCTATCCTCTTAGTCATCAATCTAACCATATAGTGAACCCAGTAGCCAGCCATTGTTCATTCCATTGGAGCAGCCAAGCAGTCTGCCCTATGTGTTGCCAAGCTGTCAGCCTTTGAGTACTCCATCCTTGCAGCTGAGCAGTCAGCCCTATGAGTTGCCAAGCAGTCAACCTTCAAGTCAACCTTACTATTCATATTTTGTTTGAGAAATGTTTGTAACATGACCTTTCATCAACTACTATTTTTACCCCCAATGTTTTTTACCCCCAAATGTTCCACGATCTTATGAACTCAAAAGAGGCTCGCCATCTGCTCAGCCCACTAAATTTCCCTCTTGCACTCCTTCCACTTCACCCACTGATGCAGATACCATTTACCAGTATTATGCCGACTGGAGTCTAGGCATGAACAGGTGCAGAAATGATGGGAATCAGCCAAATTACAGTGAGTTTTTGATTTGATTTCTTGCCTATTGATAGAGGATTGCATGCATTTTAAGCTCACCCACTGTCACTGTCAAGCCACATTCTTCTTAAACGATAATTTTCATAGTATCCGCCAACCCCATCCAACTACCTCTTTGGCTGGAACTACGCGGCAGGCATGGGCCAGCTTGACAATGTCTGCGGTCTGTGGTATCCAGACTGGGAGGGATCAGACCAGGGTGCTTGGATGACTGAAATGAGCCGCAGTACATGGCTGACAACCCCACATAGTACATGTACACCAACAAGGTTGACTGTACATGTACATTGAATGTGTTGGTGCCAAGCACTTCACAATTTCCGGACTGTACACTACCCCAACTTCAAGAGCTCAGAGCACGTCTGCAAAAGCGATGGCCATGAAAGAACAATCCTTCAAGCTTCAAGTGGTGGATGTCAAGGACTTGAAGAGTTGTTGTACCACCAACTACTACTGGAACTACAATTATTGCATCAAGAGCGATCCAAATGCAGCTCACGTGTCTAATGCTGACATTGATGGAAAGTATTTCTCTGACTGGTTTGGATCAGAACACATGTGCCATGTGCGAGAATGATGTAATTCAGCCCGCATACATGACCAAGAACCCGTTTATGTGGATGCACGGCCCTTTAGACGAATGCTGAAAGTTTTTTTACTGTTGGAAATATGGCTTCTGCAGGGGTCAGTCAAGAATATGTGAATGGTTCAAAAATCAAGCTGGGAACTGTGTCCAGAGCAATACTGGGTTGGGAACTGCCACCGAGTGGGATGAGGCCTACAACACAAAGAAGGAGTGCTGCCGTGAAAAAAATGGTGGGATGATTACTGTGAAGATAATTAAGCATCTTCACTGTTGCTTTCTGTTTCTGGGGGGGCCTAGTGGTTGGGTGTTTGCCAAACACATGCTTTCTTGCCAACATTCCAACCAAAGACAGTTTCTACCAGATCAAAGATGCCCACAATGAATTTTTGTGTTAGTGTAACCTTGTCTTTTTGTTACGGCTCTTATCATTATACTGTCTGAAGTTGGTCGTAATTCAATAATCAATGATATGTGCCATGTACAGCATCAATCTCATTTGTTTCACATTCTCATCAGCTCTCTCAATCGCGGATCTCGTAGTATGGGATCTTAAACTTAGTATCTCTGCTGAAATTTTCAAGACACGGCGGGCGGGGATACTAGATCATTTACTAGTATATCTGCGAAACCATTCTACTTTTAGCGAGATTGTGGTCTATTAGCAAATACTAGCGCCTATATTTTGCATGTGATTCACATGAAAGACTAAGATAGGTCATTCTCATTTGGCGCAGAGAGCAAAAGAGGAACATTGGTGGTAAGAACCCACTTCTTGTTTGAAGGTACTGTTTTGACCAGAATATTGAAATTCCTTGTTCTGGAGGGCTTACCAATGTAAAGGAAAAAAGTGACCAGGATAAAAACGCAAAGAGGAAGCAACTTGATGTGACTATGGACACCGGACATAATCTCATCATCAATGCATGTTCTTTCAAATAGATTGGCCAGATCATCATTTTATTGTTCATGATTAGTTTATGAGATGAATACTGACTGGCATAGCCACATTTTACTCATGGTTTCACAGAGGAGACTGATTTCATAGATTATCAAAATCTGGCTGGAAAATCGGGGAGGGATGCAACCAATACTAGAAATTAACTTTAAGATCCAGATGGCCCGCCTGGCTATGAAAATGAGCTATGTAGAGTTATTGGTCTCCTTGCTAAGAGATGTGGCGGTGCAATGAACAGACGAGCCACATTGTCAATATTGTAAAATGAAAGGTGTCCACCGAGTCAAACCCGACCAATCGAGATCAACAACAATCGATGTCTTGTGAAGCTCAATCAACATTCACGTAGGTCGAGGTGCACCAGCTCATTACGCAAAGGGATTACAAAGGGGAAAGTGACGGCACCAGTATCGGTGATTACTTCAAACCTAACCCTATACTATTACTCCAATGAGAACCTATTTGGTACCTATCTTATCATTTCCTAAAAAAACTTGTTCACCACCAACAGCATTGTTCACTTTTGCAGTTTGTTCACTATCTTCATATAACTCTTATATCTCCTTCTCATTTGCTTTTTTACTAGCTGTAGATTGAATTATTCCCTTCTCAACGTCGCCACACGGTGTTATTATCTCCTCGCCCTCAATATCCAATGCAGCATCATCATGAGAGAATGACGATGGTGGTCCATCATCCAGCATGGTATCCCTCGTAGACATTTCATCCAGAGCATCTTGACTCAACGTAGGGTTCTCGGGAGTACCCACATAAGTCTCATCCAATTGCAGTTTCATCAACCTCTTCTCTATTCTCGCCAACACCCACGCGCCGCTGCAAATGCCTACCCAATCCAAAAACAAACCCAAGTACAGTAGAATGTATGCGAGCGGGCTGTTCATGAATTCAACAGGGAATGCCGATGCAGCCAACTTCCACGTGCTGGAACCCAGAATCGTCATCAACAGTGCGGCATGCAACCCTGTATTCAGAAATGCCTGCATCCCATCCGGCACGCCAAAGATGTTCTGGCCTTCCCCTACGGGTACATCGAGAGTGGTGACACGAGCCAGGATGAAGAAACAACTCACTACCATGAGCTGTCGGCCAATCATGAAGGCCGGTAGATTCTGACCATTTTTTCTGGATATTACATCGACAGTCTTTTTACCAAAGAATGATGTGCCTCGTTGTTCCTTTCGCATCTTTGAAGTGGCCAGGAATGATATTTGCATGGCCTCCAACATACCCACAATAGCGAGAAGGACAAAGAAGAGGATGAGAGATACTGCATCTGGAACTCCTTGCCACATTGTTGTCTTTCCTTCGAATAGTGCAACGATTGTGACGGTGAGAGAAAAGCATAATATCACGAGCGACATCACCACTCGTGCCCAAAAGAAGATGAATTGAATCCACGTCCTTTTTTCGTTTGTTTTTACTGGCTTTCCTGAAATCAGCGCTATCATGTTCTGAATGAGATAGCATGCATGGCATACACCCAGAAACTCAATTGCCAATGCAAAGTACAATGTGAACAAGGCAAAGTAATTGTTGATGAAGTCAATCATGCAATGGGATGCATTGACCTGAGGTGGCAGCTGACTGATCATGGCAGTCATCAATATCATTGCCAATCCAGATCCAAGAAATATCTCCTGAATGATATTAGGCAATCCAATAAAAGCATCCTTGCTTCCCGGCAAAGGTGCTCCGCACAAGTTGATGATGAACACGCATAGTACTACCATGAACTGCCTTCCCGTGACGTATCTGTCCAAGTTATTGCCACGGTAGGCCAATTGTATGCTTCTGTAGGCGACTGGGTGAGTATCTTTGTAGACCAAATGGTCCACAACTCCAGTGAGACCAACAAGGGAGGCTTGCTGTCCTTCCATCATTCCCAGCCAGAGGATGGCTCCGCATAGAATGCCCAGGGCCAGCCAGGGAGAGACATCGCTGGATAGCTTCGTGCTTCGTTGAAAGATGAGAGATATTGTGATTACGATGGAAAAGAGAAGCAGGGCCAGGGAGAGGATATATTTGACCACGGTCAGAGAAGTGAATGGTATATTTCGATCGTGTGCTATCTCATCCGGCGCTGATACTTTTTGATTTTCTCCTTCCTCTGAGAGTGTCTCTGCTGTTGGACAAGGTTTGAGGGACTGCTCCGTTTCTAATGTTGGTGAAATTGCACCATTCTGGCGTGTAGGACCGCACATGGCTGCTAGAAACTTTTGAATTGCAACGAAGAGGTGATGTAAGTGGCCTAGCGCCAATAGACCAGAGCAAAGCTATGCTGCACCTACTAACGAAGAAGCGCCGAAGCAAGGCCGAAGTGCCAATTCAAGCTAAATTCTAATTGAACAGGAAAAGAAAATATTATTGTGTCAGAAACCTCACGCAAGAGGACAACAGCGCCTACACGAGCTGGTTTAGCCACTCCTCACCTTCACCTTGCCTTTGCCAAAGGTAGCGAACCCTCCCAGATATTATGATCGAATTACTTGGACAGCGTCGATCATGAAACGCCGCCGTCATACAGCAAGTGCCAACTGCAACCGTGCTGCAACGACTCATCATGATTCTCCTTGCTTCTTGCTTGGCTTGGATTTCTTTTGAGTCCTGCGCTGCGATGAAAGCACTCCGCCCTGTTCGTGCTCCGCCTGGTTGCGCCCTATGGTACCATCGCATCGGAATCCGGAACCCACATCACATTGCATACATGCATCTGGCATGCATGAATTCAGATGAATTCTCTGCATCCCACTGCATCAGACTGCATCCCACATCCACATCCCTCCTGGCCTCCTGGCACTGTGCTGGGAGCTTGTGGAGAGCTGGGAGGAGGAGGGATGGGAGTTCATGTGAAACTTCCCATACTCATAACTTTACGCGCAGTACACAGCCTTGAAAATGTTGGAAGTTCTACATAAACTCCCTCAGTACAACTCTTTATGTCAGATACCTTTGAGAAACTTTTGGGGGGCAGATGATTTTTTAGCGGGAGCAACCACTCCCCGACAAAATAACAGGTACGAAACGACCGTTATCAGACATCAATAAAGCGGGGGTCTGAAGCTGTATTGGTAGAGCAGTCTTTGTCATCAGTCATGGTTCTCACGGGGCTGTTGAATAATCGATACTCACTTATTAATAGTATGATATCATCAAGTCTATGGAAGATGCGAACATCCAAAGCATTGGAACGCGGGTCGGATATGCTCTTGTGTCGGAAGGCTGTGCNAATCGTCCCAAACTGACCATAGTAGGTACCGGTCAAAGATTTCAAATGATACACATGTAGAAATACTGATCAGCCCCTAAAGATGGGGTCGTGCATCACCATTTTTCATTGTCGACAGTGAGAAAGCTAGAAAGATTACCAGGGAACAGTGACTGACGACAAAGACTACCCCGACGCGGTAAGTCTGGGCACTTTCAGACCCCCCCTTTATTAACGTCTGGTGTCATGCCTAAACTATCTCTCCACAATGCACAAGTTTCATAGTAATAAACATCCAGCATTAAAACAATTCACAGACCACGATCGTACCATCCTCTTCTAGACCTCTCTAGAGAGAGAGGGCACCCACCACAAAAAGCATTCTATCTACCACATTTATCCACAGATAGACAGTGAATGATCCATCCAGCATAATGAGCGAGGTAGACCGACAGAGGAAGAAAGCGAGAAGAGATGATAGACCGAACAAATCTAGGTTACTCTCGCTTCTCACCAGACTGAGCGGGGGAAATCCTCTAGATTTGGCCTCCATCGCAGCGATTGCAGCAGACGGATCGTTAGCGTCCAATGCAAATAATGATCCTTACCATGAACAAATCAGTGCAAGTATACAAACCTTGTTTACAATCCATGTGGGTGAGTCTCCCCAAGTCATCATTGGTAATGCCATTAGGTGCGCTGAAGAAGAACAGTTAAGAGAGCGTGACATATTTGACAAAAAGCGAAGACAGAGTGGCTATTCTTCTTACGAGCGTGGGAAATGGCTGAATCACCCTGTGCACAATAACATCTACGGTCCGGTCACTGAAGGGAAAGTGTGGCTAGAAATGATACTTGGGGAGGAGCGAGCTGCGGAGCTTCTAGAGAAGTGCATACGCACAAACCGTAATGCACAACTTCTTGAGCGTGTCGTGGTTGGTGCACTAAAGAATGAAGCACTGGAGCTCCCAACAACCAATCTTCTTGAAAATATCTTGACATATGCTGAAAAGGTAGCTAGTACAGATGACATGACCATCCATGGCTTGTTTCGTTTTTCTGCCCTATATGGCCTTGATGGTATGATGAATGACATTTTGAAGGGTAACTATGGTGAATGGGAGGAATGCCCTAAATTGACCATAAACACTCTTCTTCCTTTAGATTTGGAACCACTGGATGGTGATGGCGCAATTGGCTCACGTTTTGATCCCAAAAAGATGTGGTTTCCTGCATATGCCATTAGTGCTATTCTTGGCCATCGCAACGTTGTCACCTGCGCACTCAAAAGGCTCGGAGGAGAAATGGACGTGACCATTGGTCTTCAAGTGCAAGGTGATCCTGAGAATCAGTTCGAACTTCTTAAGAAGGAAAGTCTCTTATCACACATCTTCATATGGGTCTTTATGAAGAACATGCCTGAAATGATAACATATCTCGTGAATGAATGTGGCTTTCAATTTCGCTGGATAGACCACATTTGCCATACGCCAATGATCTTCAGAAGGCTCTTTGATGCTGCTGAGTATGAATCATTCCCGAAATGGACAGGCGATTTGGACGAAGATGATTTATTGTGGGAAGACGGTTCAACGAGATGCCTTATGCGAGCAACCGCAGCTTACAAGGAACAAATGAAAATGTTAGACCTTCTCATTGAATTGGGTTTGCCCTTCGAGTTACTGTTCCCTGTTGATCCCGAGAAGGGGATACAGAAGTTTGAGACTCGTGGAGGTTCCGCTGCCTGCAGCAAAATCTTGAGCAAAAAAGAAAAGAAGGACCTGGCAGAGACCAGGGAATGTTTACGGAATGCTTGCGCTTCATACAATTCATTGAAGACCAATGAGGCAGAGAGGCTAACTTTGGTGGATTATTATGCTAAATTGAAATCTCGTTGGAATGGCCAAGGAAGGGTGCAGGCCGTTTGTCTTTCTGAATATGAGGCCCTTGACTCCAGGGTGAGGAAAGCACGAAACAATGAACATGAAGACTACTAGATATTAATGCATTAACTATATTCAACGTTAATTACAATTTCATTCAATTCAGATACCACTTCTTTCAGTATAGCCATGGCAAGCCAGAGGTTGAAATGGATTAGCTTATTATTATATGCTGGACATCCCAGTCTCAAAATGGATAGAAACACTTTAGAAAAGCACTTAAGCAAGCAATCACCTTGCTCATGCAAAAAAGATGGATAAGTAGATACAAGCTGCATTTAGGATGGCACTCATCTAGGCCTGCGAGACCTTTGTTTGATAGTTGATATGATATATTTATTCCTGATTGCAAAAAAATATGAGTGCCATGCAATAGTATTGTCGCTTTGCTTTTGTCCAATGCTTGAGGTTGGTTTCATACATTGCATGAATCAAGTCTTCACTTCCATGATAACTAACAGTAAGTAACTCTCTCAGCTGCCGTGCTCTCTCACTTATTCAGTGGACACGTTTGTAAGCAAAATGTACATCGTTCAATTCGAAACAAACCATAAACTTTGAGCCAATAAGTTCTAACCGCACTCTATAGGGACCATTTACCATTACCCCAAGTGAAGTGATACCAAATCTCCCACTAACTTTCACCCAATGATAGTCATTACACTAACGATGTGGCTCTCTGGATCCCTCCTTCAAATTGATCTAGTGGTCAAGTATATTAAAGTAGCACATGAAACAGTGCAAAAGCTAACCACATAGCAGCCAGGATCTGAAACAGCTGCTCATCTCTCCCTTGGATGCCATAGATTTGAGACAACAGCTCATCCCTACATTCAATGTCATATATACCATGCCTTTTCATGGCCGAAGCAACATGTTTGGCGAGATCATGTTCTTCACCATGGACGCGCTTGCTTATGGCAAGTATCTTCTTCGACAATCTCTTGGCTTCATCATCATGGTGCGCCTTCTTTAGGGCAATGACAAGATTTTCACCAGCAATTATTGCGTAACCTGATGATTCACCATCACGTTGGACTGCCTGTCTGCATGCCTTCTGATGAATCCTTAGTAGCTGTTCTTTTGTCATTTTGCTGCCCAGCCCATACCTTGATTTTACAGAGGCCATATTGTATTCTGCCAGTCCAATGGTGTAAGCAATTTCTCTCTCTTTGGCAATAGCCAGACATTTTTCATAATACTCAAGTGCAGCCTTTGCGCCTTCCTTCGTTCCCGATGAGCTATTGATCGCACCAAGGTTGTTGTATGCATTAGCTTCAAAGTGGTATACCAGCGGAGGGAGTGAAGGACTTGAAGACTTGATGTCTCCGAGCATAGAGAAAAATTCGTCGGCAGTTTCTTGGGCCTTTTGATTAAGATCTGGCTGTATGCGATTGGATGTTGATGAAAGAACATAGAGTTTGTATTCAAGTGCTGCCAGAATTCTTTCGTTACCCCCTGGGTAATCAATCCTGACATAAGAAATATATTCATCTGCCAAGTCGAGCGCAAGCTTGCCTTGATAAAACTGCATGCATCTGGGACAAGTAATCCATGGTGCCTCGAATGTATCAATATTTTGGCCATCCAATCGCTTCGCCTTTCCTTTAGCGTAAGCAACTAGGCAAGAAAGGTGAACGAAGCCTGCGTCTGTGCCTCTGCAGGAACAGTCGCGCACCAGCAGCTTCCCGGATTCATCCGGACCTTCCTCCAAACAAATCCAGCATGATGGATGGCTGCAGCAGTAAGCAGCTGATCCATTCTGATCTGCGGCATCCATAATGAGAAACAAGGCCTTGGTGTGATGAGCTAGAAGTGAAGAGGTGGTTGTGAAGCAACGGTGCCCAATCTTGATTTGTAGTTGGCTTCTTCCGCCGGCACCTCCAATGAGAGAGATGCACGACAGATGCACGACGACCGCCTCCGACGACCCACCCCATCCACCATCACCCCATCCCCATCGTCGGCGGCGAAAGAATCGCTTTAGTCGGCCGTACCTGGCAGATTCCTCAACTCCCCGCCCCGCTCCTGGCTCCTCTCTACCATAGCGAGGAAGGCATCACGAACGGCTATGTCATGTTCATGGAGTAAAATGATTGGTAGCTAGCTGCAGTCACTTAGAACTTAGTTCTACGATGTCCGCCCCGGTTGTCGCTGAATAGTCGCGGCTAGGCTTAAAATTCATGTAGGAACTAGTATAGTAGTCGCTGGAAGGGGGTTGCGAAGCGATAATTTTGTTTGGTTCACCGCCAATGCCCCATTATTTTTCTCGCAGCTCGCAGTTTCAGTTGTGCCTCTGTTTTCAGGAAATTGGGAGAAGTGGAACATACATCTCATTCGGTATCATGAGCAATGCAGTCGATGATGCAGCAACGCCAAAGGATGACTTCGGTTTGACGGGCGATTGTCCTCTGTGCCTGTGCCCGCTTCCTC
>JALLOX010001009.1:0-12036 GCA_036939695.1 Thalassiosira ordinaria
CATGGGTCTTATGCAGATCACCTACAGCTTGAACTCAATGATACACTTTCAATGCATTGACTCCGTGCTGCTGCATCTAGAATGGCCAAAACAAAGGTCCATACGGACTTTCACCTTAGAATTCTTAGTAAAATTGAATGCTTACTCAACATATTAATATTATAAGTACAGGTTGAACCATTCATCATTCGTTAGCCATCTGGTTGCTTCTTTCAGTGCTCTGGTTCGTCATGATGTCCCCTGACATCCTTTCCTGTAGATGGGAATATGATTCCTCCCCTAGAGTTCTCCTTATCTTCTACCAACCTTGGTCTGGCTTGCTCGCTGTTCTCGTTTGTGCCAGAGTTCATTATCCGACCTCTGAGAAGACTCGTACCATAAGTTGTCACTCTCCTACAATCTGATCAGACATCAAATCTCTGTCCATGAGAGGGAAAATATATGGTCCAGTATGTTTGTGATTGAAGAAGTAATCACAAGTCTCTTGTGGTGGTTCCAGAGTGTTGCTAGGCACTCCTCGGAGCAAAACCTGACTAGCTTGCAATGTCCACAAGTAGGAAGGTGCGTCATCTTTCCTTGTCACCAATCCCCATTCCTGTGGCAGTAATAGTTTGCACATGACACGGATGATGATTGGTAGAGATGGACGAGGTGAGATAGTTTATGCTGTACGTATTAGCAACGTCCTTCCATGCTGATCATGTTATTTGTTGGCTGTTGGGACATTGCACAAAGTCGTAGTGATGTGTCGGGCAAACTTCTAATGATTGCAAGGACCTCATTGCATTGTTCATAGTATCCAAAGACGGCACCTAGGGATGCGGATGACGATACGTTGAGGTACACAAATAGAAGGGCTTGGCATGTAATTGGTATGTTGAATAGACGGATGTCCTTGTTGGGTACAACATCTGTGTGCTGAGCAGTAATGAGCCATTCATTTACTGAGTCAATCATGTCAGCAATTGAGTTGTACTTGCTTGGCTCCCCTAGTTTGCTGCTAGTAAGGTGTATGCGCGGTAGTGAGTCCCAGTCATTGTCATTGAAAGGCCGTGACGGTAGGCGTACTGTTCCATGTACCACTTGAAGAGGTAATCGATGTCCATCTCTTGTGGTGATGCATTGTGTACCGCCTTGGCTGAAAGACTTATCATCCACGTTATGACCCTGGTCCTCTATTTGCAGAGCAGAGTGTATGGATGGTCCATGTTGGTGCCCGATATACTGATAGCCCAAAGACCACGAGTCCAGAATCACAATAGATAGACTCATTATTTAGCCTGCTACGTTTTGTTACCACCCAACCATGGTGCTCTTCTGCAAAGCAGGCTAATATTCAAGAGAACAAACGGCTCCTCAGCCACCATGGCACCCAAGGAAGTAACAGTGACCATCATGGCCGTGATGGAGGAATTCCCTGCCATCAGAACAAACCAACCAGAGGATGACAACATTGTCAGCATGCATGAAGTCCTCACGCCCATCCTCATGCAAATCCCATACAATTCCATCGACAACAAAGACAACCTGTCCAGGGTCATAGCCCCCGACAACACCTACAATGCGCTCTACAGTCGCAACTTTATCGTCCCCAAAGACCTCCCACACTACGACAAAACCATCGCCACAGATGAAAAGAGTGCAACCATCCGCAAACTCAAAGCCAATCACAAAGCCAAACGAGAGGACTGTCCCTCTACATCACAGCCAACAATGCATGCTGCGACTTTATCTACCATGTCGTCGACGAGACATGGTACAGGGATCTCAAAGATCCCGACACCTTCTACACTCAGGTCACCGCAAAAGAACTCTTCAAACACCTCCAAGACAATTGTGAAGGACTGCACGTCATCGATGCAGTTGAAATCCCCGCCCTCATGATATCTTTCTACGGTGAGGCAGCTAGCACCCCTCAATACATCGACATGCTCCAGGCCGCCCAGAAAAAAGCCAAACAAGGCAAGCTCCCCATCAAAGACGACTTTCTAGTTGCAACAGCCAGCCAAGCTGTCTTCCTTGCCAACGCATTCCCTGAAGAAACAAACAAATGGAATGGATTGCCTACCGCCCAACAAACTTGGCCGGAGTGAAAAAACTCTACAAAACAGCACATGAGCGGGAGGAACGACGCAAATGCCTCCAAAAGGAGGCAGAACAGCCATTCGGGGAGTGGGGGGGGGGGGGGGGGCAGCAATACAATAAAAGTATGAAGAGGAGGCCAAAAGTGAGCCTACTCAATGGGGGGGATAAGCAAATGACAAATGAGATCCAAGGTTACTTGGATAACATTGCAGTGGCAGCCACCAACAATAGCTTCACATTGGAAGCTATGGTTGTCAGTTTGGATCTACTGACCCAAACAAATGCCAATCAACAAACAACCCTGGACTCAATCCAAAAGGAAAACAATCAACTCTGCAATGCAAAAAATGCACTGCGTAAGAAGTTGGGTGTAGTGGAGGGAACCGCCAGCAACAAATTTAGGCTCCCAAGAGAGTCTGATGGATTGGGCGACCCAGCACATTGGATCAAAGGAGCCTACTGCTGGAACCACGGCTATGGTGTGGGCTCAAAGCACACCAGCGCATCATGCAAAAAAGAGATGCCTGCGGAGAAGAGGAAGGAAACCAGAGCCATCACAATGGGTGGCAGCCAAGCCAACAAAGGTTGGGATGAGGGGGGATGGCGTTAGTAACTGAAGATAAAAATATAATTATTGGTAAAACAAAAAATATGTCTTATTCTGAAGTGCTAAGCTGTAGTCCCACCCCCTTACCCACAATTCCTGACCTACCCCTCTCAGTCACAGGCATTGCAGATACTGGAGCATCCAGCATCTACATTCCCCCTACCCGTTGTTAGGTCCTGAGGACTTTCACCTTCAATACTAAATCGTTATTCTGTGATTCTAAAACATGATTAATGGGACATCTGTTTCATCCCATGGTAGTGTTCTGGTTCTTGACACGATATCTCGTTCATTGCTGTACTATTCCTACATGGGGAATACCTTGATATCTTACCATTTACTGAAGGTGATCGTCATCCTCGTTATTAATGAAGGGGTCATAATGTGTCCTCAGAGAAGACGCGTATATGTATTACTCCCCTACCGGCTGATATGAGGCTGGCAGAGGTGATCGTCATCCTCGTTATTAATGAAGGGGTCATAATGTGTCCTCAGATAAGAGAGAAGATGCGTATATGTATTACTCCCCTACCGGCTGATATGAGGCTGTCAGAAGTTCTTGATTAATTTCTAGGATGCTTTTGCTACCCCAGACTTTATTTCCTGGCATCGCGAAAAGACACACACCTGAATTTTTGTGATATTCTGGGTATAGCTCTCACTCGTAAACGTTGCTCGTATTATTCAGAGATTGTCTACCAATCTTGGCGACACAATAACTGACCTTCACAGGTTTTGTTATAATATCAGAGAAATTGACTTCTTGCAACTGCTAGAGGATTTGAGATTTGGTATAATGGTATATCTACAGGGAAAAGAATGGCATGTTTTTTGATGATGAATGGAAATCAGTTGGTAGCAACAAAAGGCGTGGCATGAAACTGGCTCTAATACCATTGTAACACTTTACAAACCATTCAAAGAGGAAAGGCCTGAAGACTGGCGGAAGCACAAAACCCTTTGGCAGCCCAACATGACTGTGTCATCATACGGACCCATGAAGTCTATTTGCATCCAAGATTACATTGGGGTGAAAGATCATGTTAGATTGTATTTTGCACCACACCAACTTCCAACACCAAACAATTTGGGTTATGCTGATATTTGTGCTTCATTTGAACGTCTTAAAGCATATGTAATTGTGTGCTCAAAGAAAGAAGAAGAACTCTCATGTAACAGTGGTGGTAAGATGGGGGAAAGAAAAGGTTTTCATGCAAAACTAAAGTATGCCCTTTCTATTTTGTGTTGAAGTTGGACAAATATGGTTACTATATTCATCACTACACTGAGAGCACATGGAGCTTTGTTGGATGTATGGTCCATAATAATTAGCCGTTAATCCATTCATGATTTATTCTTTCTTACTGCCAATTTAAATAATAATACCAAATAAATATCCCCCGAAGGACTGGCTGGAGTGCGAAGGGCGGAGGTAAGCCGCAATTCAAAGGTACATTTTTTGGTAGTGCCAAATTAGTCACCTTATCTGTTAGCTCCCTCTGTGTACCGACGCGATTGTTGTCAGACTTCATTTCCGTGTGTGGCAAAATTGGAATAATTCTTTTGATAGAATATCTAACCATCTCTCCATCATGGAACCCAACAACATTCCAGTGAGGATTTGGGAAGCAACCAGAATTGCATAGAGAATTTTGCAAGTGAAAGACTTAAAGTCTGCTAAACCGACCGGCATTTTTTCTGCCCATTGTCTACCTCCAACCCAGCTAGCTCAATTAAGAAGTAACCAAGTCTGATAAACTACTACAATCCTTCCAAGACGGTGAAAGTGAAGGCCTAAATGCCAGCCAGCTTATATCTCAGTTACTAGCTTCAATTGCATTACTTGAAAAGAAATCTTATGGCTTCCAAAGGAAAGAAGCTTGAAAACCTGGGCTGCCAAAAAGGCAATTTTATTATCCAAAAAAGGTGAGAGCTGGAACAATTGAAATTACGCAAATATGGTGTATTCTAGCAGATTCCGCTATGCCTATTACAGAAACATGAGAATGAAAACATGACTGTTGACTCTTCAATTATCTGCCTTTCTCACGCTACAATTGATCTTTTATCAATCATTGTCATCCTTGCATCACTCAAATGAGATTGTGATATTGTTCAATACAGAGCCAAAGTCTCAGTCAATCAACTTTGCCTCCATCTCCTGAGGATATCCAAAAGCTTTCACCAGATTTTGGATGACGCATTTCCAAAATGGATGGCAGAGAATATTCCATAGCAAAAGATGCATAAATCCTTATTACTGATTACATGATAATATCATCCGGCTCTTTTGCTATGATCTGCATTTTGCTCGTATTACATAGGAACGAGTCATTGTGCAGTCCATCATGTAATGCAAAAATGATCTCCAACATGTTGTAGAAAGACATATCAACATAATCTGATCATTTCTACTTCTTCTCAATGCATCCACTGATTCTAAACAGCTGTTATTTTTTCATCATAAACTGAAAATCCAGCTAGCAGTTGGCATCATCTCTTCTTTTAATATTGGTGGACATAATAATCAGAGAAATTGGAAAGAGAGCCAGTGCAGATGTGTTTATGGAGGTGTATTTGTATTTAGTGTATGCTTTTGTTTTATTCTTCATTCATCATCAAGAATCCACATCTTTGTTTGTAAGATCAATAATTCTCTCTCATGATTCAGAAACGTTGCACAGTTAACACAAGCCATTGCTACTAAAGTATATGAGATGTTGATTTAGATTTATTCCTTCTTGGATCTATTGGTTGGTATTGGCAGCCTTATATCCCAATTTTTAATAAGCAACAATCACTCTCTTCTCCACTACGCCTTCAACAAGGATAGGAACATCAGAAAAAACCAAAACAGTTACAGGTGTTACTGATATTAGTATTTCATTTCATTTGTCTCCACAATTACTGGTTACTGTCTTTATCTTGTTTTGCAGTAGCAGAAGGAGGCCGATATTTTTTGCAGGGAAGGAGCAGGGGCAAGGCAGGAGGGAATGTCAGTGATGAAGAGGCAAGGCATGTTATACTCCCAAAAATAAGTATTGCACATATAGCACATTGTGTGTATGTTCCAGTGAGCATATCAATGTACTGATCTACTATTTGTTCGGTTTCTATCAAGTTTCTATGTAATGCTCTACCCAACTTTATACCAGTACTTTGAAACATTTTGCACAAACTCAAGTGACCCAGCACCCCCAGAAAGTCGTGGACTATGTGAGGTTACACTTGATTGTTGATTGGGTGAGCATTATTTAGTATTTTTCAATTTCACAATGGCATTATTGTTCCCAGCTGACAGTGTATTTTCTTTTATCCAGTTCAGGATGTGACGGAGGGTGTGATTGACACATAGGAAGGACAAAGCAAGCTGGCAATAAAAATGAATCTGGCTGTGAAAATGCAACAAGCAGGTGTAGGTCGACTTCTGAATGCACATTATGGTGATGTGTTACCACAGAAGAATTGTTGATTTGCTCTGTGATATTTTTGTGAGAGAATTATATGGCTTATTGTCACTGTGGTCTAAACAGCTTTTGAAAATTGTATAACAATATCATTTACTCAGATAGTGTTGGAAGAGAGGTAAATCATTGAGGGCAGTGAGCTACATCCTGCATGAACTATTTTGAGTAGCCTACACAAAAGCACTGCAAGCACGATTCACGATTGAAATATATGCAATATCTAGTTTTCTTGTTATCATTCTATAGATTATTGTAGAACTTATATTAATTCATCATTTATCTCATGCTAACATGTGAGAGTTGATGAAAAATCTATTTCATTATAACGAGCGTTCTTGAGTGTAAAGTGGCCCTCTGTGTGGTGTGCGATGTGTGGTTTGTGGTGTGAGGAGGTGAGATGATAAGGATCTGGTCAAACCTCTAGGCACTCTCCGAGAAGTTAAAGTAAATTACCAAAACTATCAAGCTAACTAGCTGACTAACCTCAGTGTAATATTTCATCAATCTATCAATGTTAGTAGGCACAGTAGGCCATCATGTCCAACTTCAAAAACAATAATCGGGAGCTTGACCAATGACCAATATATTATTGTCTTGCACACCCGATCTTCCTTTGTATGTGTCTGCAAAGCGGGCCGAGACGAGTCCAATCTCAAACAATTTAGTTGCTGGCCAAGATGAAGCCGGAGCTCCAACAATGTCATTGTTGAGTCTCACGCTGCCCGCAAAGTAACCAATACAGCTGCAAAAAAGGTCGGTGCATAGCCAAGTCCAATCGACCTACCGTCTCGGCCAAGACACAGCTGTAGGCTGTAGGTTGTAGTGGCCCACATCAATGCGTGTCCAAATCCCATATGACCGCGTTACATGTCAACAAATTCTGCTCCCAACCATGGAACACTGAGAAAGCAGTTCTAGTTTCGTTTCGTTTTGATGTATCCGTTTTTTTATTTTTTGTCGTCAGGCGACAGGTATTTTGGCATAATGAACTTCGAGTCAAGTTTTTGGTATGCACCCTTTCTGAATAGAGTCAAAAGTGAGAAAAGGGCAACCAAATCAAACACACTATTTTAGTACCCCTTTTCAGAATACATGTTGTGGGTATTTTTTTGTGAGTGGGACAAAGTGGGGGTATTTTTTGTTCATAAAAGAATAAGGACCGGTAGGTGCTTCTGGTACTCATATACTTAGCAGACAATCGTCATGTGTCATGGTGAGGGAGTAGACGTAGAAGATGATAAGGAGCAATACAATCTATGCGTGCAGCACATCAAAGAGAACACATATCAAACCACAGCATCTCTCTATTGCTTGGTTCTTGCGAATGAGAGGACTCAATCCTACTAAGAGTCCGCAATGTCTACCGTTTCCATTCTCTAGAACTATCCTACGAATGGGGGGAGTCACAAAAGTATCCGGGGAAAAGATTTCTACATACGTTATCTGATACCAGGACTGCCATCCAAAACTTCAACTATCCACCTGATTGTATCCACCATTACCCCCTTTCAACCCGAAACCTAAACTAAAAAGATATTCAGATTACTATTTCGGGTCAGCACCAAATTTTGTAACAAACATGCTGGACAATACCCGGAACAGAGTTGACATCCTGATCCTGAGACAGCAGTTGTTTCCATTTCAGGTCAGCCCCAGGATAAGTAGCATTTATTCCGGATTTCCAACTGCCAACTGCCCATCAACCATCAGCCTGCTGCCTGCTGTGCTGCATCACCCTCCATGGGATTAAATTGCCAATAGCTCGGACCATGTCGGACAACCAAAACTCTAATATTAGGCCGCCGCAATTCATTGCAGCTGGCGTACCCGGTTTGTCGGCCTCTGCATCGGCGGCGGTTCAAACCCGAGGCACTCCGTCGACGTTGAACCTCGATGACATCTTTGGTGATTGCTTCTTCACACCTGAGGGTGAGGCAATTTTTCTGAGCGAGAACCCGCAGCTGCAGCAGCAGGTTCAGCAGCACCAACAGCTGACTCAACAGCAGCAGCAGCTGACTCAACAACACCAGCAACAGCAGCAGCAATTGGCTCAAGGGGCCTTGTTGGCAAGCGGTGAGGCTGCTCCGTCGCAAAATGCTTCTCGACCTGCCGGTGGGGCAGGGTACGCGCCGGTCCCCCAAGCCGGGGGGATCGTCACGACAGGGTTACACAAACCCAAGGCTTCGGCTACTGTAATGGGGAACTCCACTGGCAATGCAGCGCCACCTGCGGTACCATTTGCACAAGCTCCCCAACGCCCACACCACTTGCAATATGCATATGTGCAGGCAGGGGGGTCCCAGCCTGCGTCTGGTGGTGTGGGTGGCGGCGTTGCAGCAGGTGCGAAGAGGGGGAGGGGCGGGGCAACCGCTGTGGCGTCCAAGCCCGATGGCCAGTCCAAGGCTGATAGAACGTAAGCTGACTACTCTTTGAAGCAACTATTTTGATACCTTCTTTTCTTTCTAACAGCATAATATTATCACCCACAAAACTCTCTCCCCCATCTCCGCAGTAAACTTGTGAAGTAAGTTGATAGATTACTTGGTATTAATATCAATCATTTTCAACATTAAACGCTGAAAAGCAGTTGCATTGCAAGGCCATCTTCTCACACAACATTGTTTCCTCTCATGTGAAACACTCTTGCTTTGAAAACTTCTAGGGAGCGTAACCGTGAGCATGCAAAGCGCTCCCGAATCCGCAAGAAATTCCTTCTCGAGTCTCTCCAGCAAAGTGTTTCTTTGCTGAAAGAAGAAAATGAAAAACTCAAGAGTGCAATTAGAAGCCATTTGGGGGACAAAGAAGCTGATGCCCTTCTGAGCAAACAGGCCCTCGCAGATGCAGCCGGAGCTGGAGGGGGGCTCATTGCAAGTAGCTCGGCTGATGCTAACAAAGTGCTGGACGATCCAGACTTTTCTTTCATTAAAGCATTGCAGACAGCTCAGCAGAACTTTGTTGTAACTGATCCTAGTCTTCCTGATAACCCCATTGTATATGCAACACAAGGGTTTCTCAATCTCACTGGGTACACATTGGATCAGGTCTTGGGGAGGAATTGCCGTTTCCTTCAAGGTCCTGAAACGGACCCTAAGGCGGTTGAAAAGATTCGTAATGCCATTGAAGAGGGGTCTGATATGAGTGTGTGCTTACTCAACTACCGTGTTGACGGTACTACATTTTGGAATCAGTTCTTCATCGCAGCACTCAGGGATGCAGGTGGAAACATTACTAATTATGTCGGTGTTCAATGTAAGGTGTCTGATCAATATGCAGCCAGTGTTTGCAAGAAACAGGAAGAAGCAGATGCTGCAGCTGCCGCTGGTGGTGCAGGCCTCAAACCGGAAAGCTGATGGTGACCATGTTGTGGTTAGATTAAAGAACCAAACTTTGAGAGGAGGTGGAAGAGAGTTATCCGTCACGAAAGTCAGCTGCATTCATGTTTATGTGTCGGGACTTTGCCCAAACCATCCATATGTTTCATTCGACTTAGTATGGATATGTTTTTCAATAGGGACTCAATAGAATGTTAGGTCGAGTTTGCCAACCCATCATTGTATTTGAGAGCGCAATAGAAAACGATAATGTGTGTATGAAGCACACACCCTGGTTTCATAATTTGAGAATTATCTGAACCCACGCATTTACCAGAGGTTGTGAACCAAGCAATGCCTTATTTTCGTCAAAATATTCTGGACTAAAAATAGAGCAGAACCATTTATGTGTTCCTCCATTTCTGGATGGTACAATATCTAGCCAAGCAAATAGGATGGCAAAAGTCGCAAAGTGGATAATCAATATCCAACACTGTATGCTTTGCTTGTGCCTTATGAAGCAACTGGAAGATGGTGTTTTGAGGATGACACCATAGAAGAGGGTGAGTTTCAATTGCACAGACTCAACAAAAATGGTGAGAAGCAGCTATCCATGATCTTCTTAAAAACAAATAATGATTTTTCAATGGGTCAACAGTACTACCTCACAGAATACTGGTGCTGCATCATGAACTTTTTGCGAAAGACACTATGTCTCAACATTAGAAATAGGTATTTGTAGGCAAATCAGTTATTGAAAAAACTCTAATGTAAGATGGTATATTGTAAAGTGTAGGTCATATTGTATCTATGTGATGATTATGCTGCTAAAAAGTGACACATGTTATGATAAGACTGGTAGATTAAATATATGGTGGCAGTATGGTTGGATAACACTACTGTATGTTGAAAGTGGGGTGTCAACAAACATCAGATTTGACCTCTTGAGATGCACAATTGAATGTGAGTGTCATGCTAACAATCATAGGTCTGTTAGTGTGGATCTGAAAGAGTTCATTTAATGCCGGTTTGTCTACATAAATGTCACAAGCAGCATCATAACCTTACATATTAACACATATGTTGAAAGGGAATTACATTTTTCTGTGTGGATTATTTGAGACAAAAACTGAGAGGTCAATTTACTCACTGAAACTTGTTTATGAGTGATGGTCAGAAAAGATGCACACCAAAGAGAAAATGTAATATGGCGAGATCAACAATGCCAATGTTGTGATTCACCAATGACAAAAGCATGATGTTGACGAAAATCATTATTAGCATGCACATTGGATTTGATCCGTGCTGCGTGGGCCAATGCCAAAAAACTCCTTTTTGGTAATTGATGTGAACAATATCATGCGTGGAGACTCATGTTCAAGTTCAAGCCCCGACTGGATAAAACTATATTATAAGAATATTGATGATATCAACCAGAAAATAGCAAGTAATCAATGGTTGCAATGACTTTCACGATTATGGTATCTTTTGGACTGGACTCACCATGGTAAAACTAAAAGATTATTAGTAACTTGGAGAACCATTGATGGACATGAGACCTTCAAATCTCAAATGGGCAGAACAGATGAATGTTGTACAAGACAAGATGAACAAAACTGGATAAATAATACATTTTTGTTGAATTGAGGATAGTGTGTATTTGATTCATGTTGCATGTTTTCATGCTATTGCTAGTTGACAGACAATAAAACCTCGGATCTCTTACTACTAAGTTCTTGGAGTTTTCTTTCCTCTGTTATGAACTTGAACTATCGTGGATCGGAAGAATGTATTTTTGTTACAAGGATAGTCACATCTGTTATGCTTTTGTCTGTTGGGTGTAATGTGAATTGCCCCACTTACAAAATGAGTTGGATCTGAACAAAGCATTGAGTCATTGAAGGGCATATTTGATAATACATATGTATATTTTGATGTCGAACAGAGAAAATCAAGCACAAAATGCTCTTCCTATTAGGTACTACAGAGTACACTAACTTTTACTTGTTGGTGTTGATCTGACCCAAACATGACATTCTTTGCTGTACAATTATTTTTCATTGGAGTTTGAAAATCGCAATCACAAGCAAAATGGAAACACCAACAATAGTATTGCTTGCAAAAGGGTTACCTTGCGGCATGTTGGTGTTTACTCGGCATTTATTTGGAAATGCAGTCAGGCAATGCCATCATGCTTTGTGGTCTAGCTTGAGCTTGAATGCAAAGTATGGTCACCTTAGTTTGAGTTGGTTTGAGACTTGCGATAAGGCATCCAAATTTTGTTAGTAGAGCTAGAGCATGATACAGTGATGTCTCCCGAAGTATACCCCCCAAAGGGGTATAAGGATTTTGGCTAGCCTAGGTCTGAGGGGGATATTAGGAAAATCTTGACTTGTATCTCCCTAGCTTACTCATGTACAAAGAAGTCAAGGGGTATAGCATTTTTGGCTAGGCTGGGTTGCCAAGGGGGGGTATAACTTAAATCAGGGGGTATACTTCGGGAGAAATCACCTGGTATGGCCCACCTCCTTGCTCTACTCTCTCCATTTGCACGTGAAACAAACAA
>JALLOX010001010.1:0-13329 GCA_036939695.1 Thalassiosira ordinaria
TGGTATTTAATCCCACGGTTAGACAAGCCTATCTGTTTACCATGCAGGTGCATCTGGTCTAATCCTTTCCCCCCGTCAACGTCACTAAGAGTGATTTTTGGCAAGTGTCACTATATACAACTGTAACAACTGTAAATAAATCAGTGTGGTATGATAATTGTAACTAAAATGTATCTAAGTTAGCCTAAAAATGTATCAAAGAAATGCATCTAAGGAAGGTATCTAAGGAAAGCATCCAAGAAATGTATCTATGAAAGGCGGATCTAGCTTTTACGTGTTGATAACACAGCAGGTTCAAAATCTGCCCCACTAAGTTACATGCAGAGACAAGGGATACTCCCTGCCTCCTCTGACAAAAATAGACAGGTGGTAAATAACTTGCTAGAAGGATTCCTATTGACCACAAAACGAAACATCAAACGCACGACTGCCCTATCCCAAGCTGAGATAGCCAATGCAAGTTGGCAGCGATGCAATACACAACAGAAGACCAAGCCACAGCATTTGAGTTCCCCAATTTTGTCACATCAACATTATCTATGGAGAATTCAGTCATGTGAAACGGAGGTTCGTCTAACAACTTCCCTTGGTTTGTCTCTGTAATGTGAACACTTAATTCACTCAAAAGCACAAGAAATAATGCAATGGACTGAGTTGGTATATGATTGCACTGGTCCATATCATCCTGTGTGTTATCAAATCCAAGATTGTGAACAGTTTGTCCCTCCGGAAGATTAACCAATATTTTTGCGCACGGACGTATTGGTATAATTTGAATGGTGGAGGTGATGGCACTGGGGTACAGTCCAAGGGTGAACGCCACAAGCTGTGCTGCATTACAAAAGGCGGCATTGATCTCGTCCCGCCAAAGGCCAGCCTTGTCATTAACTCTATATGCCAGCCTGAGATTATTGATTGTTGGATATCTAGCTTTTGGCGTGATTCCTTGATCATTCCAATCACTATCCTTATGATGTATTCGAATGTCGAATGGTATTGTCATTAGTTTCACACGAGACATGGCGTCAATTTCGCTTTCAACTGCTGAACAGCTGTTGCTGACAAGACGAGACTCTTCTGCAAATATGCGAGCATCGATTTCTAAAGAGTTCAATTCCTGATGAACAGTATCCTCCTGGTTCGATATGACGGTAGACCTATCCATTTGCTCTTGCATAAGGTTTTGAAGCATTCTAAGCTCATTCTGTTGTTCGTCACAGGCATTTTCCAGAGTGTTCAATTCATATTGGAACGCCTCAATTGCGCTGGTATAATAACATAAGTCCATGAGATGTGAGAATCAGAAGACTCGCAAACTAAATTTTCCAGGGCGATGGCACACAGAGGGGGCTTACCGATGCATTGCATCCTCATCCTGATCATCCAAGGCATCCGAGTTCACGGATGATAAAACATTTGAGAGCAGTAACATCCGTTCTTCCTCGGACGATGCAACTTTATCGTAGGCGACGCATTCTTCCTCTAACCGTTCCGAACATGTATCCATTGCCAGCCCAATCCTTTGGACAGCAAAGGAAGCGCAGTGCATTATAAACAAATAAAGTAGACGATACACTAAAAGCAGTATTCCTACAAATATTGACAAGGTATACCTCACCTATCAAGACATGACTGACAATAAAAATCACGCCGAGACCCATCATCTCCGCCTTCCACTGAGTTCGAATCCCCTTCTGACGACATGATTGTCAATGCAGACTCCAAAAAAGCATCCATCCTACGACTGGCTTCCTGCATGTCACTTCCATTTATATTTTCTTTGCGACGTACTCCACCAACAACACCGACAGATGTGTTGCTGTTTGATGATTGCAGTGCATCACCCAAAATTATTTCTATATCATGAACAGCATTCTTAAAATTACTAGTACCATCTACCCCTGCCGGAGTAGCAGGATAGTGAGGAATATTCACGAAGGAGGCGTCGAGTCCTCCGCTTCTCGGCAAGGCAATCGCGCGAATATTGCGACGTGATGACGACGATGACTGCCTAGTGGTGGCGGTGGTGGCACCACCACCGCGACGCGAGTTGTCCGACGCTGTTCCCGATTCATCTGGAAAGGACGCCGTGCAGATGGAGCATGCAATCGGGTATTGCCGAGGTGTGGATCCCATGACATGGCGGTCAAACTACTTTGCTTTTGGTTGTTCTGTTCACATGGTCCATCTGCCAAAGACTGCCAAATACAAGCTCTTATGGCGAGTTTAAGCGAGTACTCTACTAAATGTACATGCGGTAGAGACGAAAATCCAAAGGCGAACCAACGTGATATCTCCCTTTGCCGGCTTTTCAACCTTGTTTCAACGGCCAAAAGATCCGCGGCAATCCTTCCTTCCATAACTTCACAGCCATGAGGATCGCATCGTATCCCCCCAACACCCCCCGCCCTACGCCTCAACACGCCGCTCGACACATTAACGAGGAGGCACGTCTCGTCCTTGCATCCCTTCGAGGTGGACCGCCGTATGTCGCCCGTGGTGAATTGGCATTGGGTTTGAGGGAGTTGCGGGCGTTTGTTCGTGGACGATTTTTGGATGCCAACAACAATGCTTCGGGAGTTGTTGGATTGAACAATGCTGGCGGTGATTATTATTCTACCTCGCATTCTAACTTGGGATCGGCTGCGGTGGCTGCTGCCTCTGCTGCCTCCGTTCCCGCTGCAGATGAGGGAGAGAATGACAATGATGAAACCAACGAAGCTACTGCGCCACAAGTTCGCATGCCGCCTCCTCCATCGCCAACCCGAGGAGGCGAGGGTGGAGGCAGCAGTAGCAGTGGCATGGTAATGAGCAAGGAACTGCAAATGAAGACGGGTCTTCCTCCACCACCTCTTCCTGCTGGATTTGATGAGCTGGGTATTGGCACCCAAAAAGATATCAAGTCGGATGGTGCAGCAGTGTCAACATCAACAGTTACAGAGGAGGCATCGACAACTAATAATCCAGAACAAGGTCCAATGACGCCACCAGCTTCTCCAACACCAACACCAGTCTCTATATCAACTCCCCATTCTGTGCCTCCCACTGCCACCTCGTTGTCACCAGATCCCACACCTCCATTGCCATTGATGCCAGGTCCCCAAAATCAACAACATCAACAGCAACATCAACAGCAACTCTTAGATCCAGGACCCTACGCCGCTCCCTTTTTGGCAGTCATTGTCGATCCACGCGCAGCTGGACCACATACGCTTGTGGCATTGAGGGCATTACACCGTCTTTTGGATCGTGGATCCATTGTGCAGCTTACAAGATGTGGTGGTACGGATGCCAATAAGGGAAGACAGATGGATGGCGAAGCAGGACCTCATCCATTTGCTCACGAGACTGCACTGGAGCCCATTGCTCGAGGAGTGCTTGCTTGCAGGTTTGAACAGACGGATGCTGGAGCTGATGAAGCTGTCGAGATGGCGATTGCCGACTTGCTAAAATTATTGGTGGAGCTGGATGCCGCAGGGGCGAGGGCGGCAGAGGCGGCTTTGTTGAGGCAGGTTTACATGAGCAAACGGGCACGTGAGCAGCAACAGCAGCAACAACAACAACAGGCTCAAAAGGGTTCATATAACAACCAAACAGCTGAAGTGAAACGACGCTCCTCTACCATGGGAGCAGCCACCACAATCAAAATACAACGTTTGCCCTCTGCCATCCTAATGGAATCCTTCCATGCCGTCTTTATTACAAGACGTACCTTTGTCCAAAACGGAGGGGGGCATCATTCTCCTGCGCTCTCATTTCACTTTGAGCAAGTATTGATGAGAATGATTCACTGCGTCTTTGGCGGGGAGGATGCACAGAGCACTCTGAAAGGCAAGGGACGGATGACGAGTGGGCATGTTTTGGGTGCACGAAAGATTATGGAATTTTTGATTGATTCATTGACCATGCGTGGATCAGACGCGGGTGTGGATGACAAGTGGAATCGTATGATGGATGGTAGTGATGATGGCAGGACGTTATGTTTGAGATTGATCCAGTGCTTTCTGAGGACTGGTTGGGGTGGCAGCGATACTGCCGCTTCTTCTGATGCCATCAAAGATGCTGGAGGTTCAGCTACACAGTCGCATACTGCAGTCACGTCAGAGGAGGATCGAGCGCTCCTTCGTCTTATTGAGGATGATCTCTGCCTTGCGTTACTCACGGCCGGTCAGGCCATTTGGGCACACCATGACGAAATACCTTCCGGGTCCGCTGCATCATCTTCTTCATCTGGTGGTGACATGGGACCTTCTGGTACATCCCTAGAACTGCTATCAGAAGTTTGCGCCACTCTATCCTTACTTTGGAGTCTACCCAAATTAAGACGTAGGCTGAGGTCACAATTTGAGAGTATCTTCAGTGGTTTCTATCAACGTGCACTATCCTTATTGAGGCGTCGGCCACTGCCAGAAGATGGCGTGTCATACCAAGCCAACATGATCTTCGATATGGAGGTGGAGGTTATTCTGGAGAGTTTGGTGGATATACTCTGTCTTGGAAGCAGCAGTGCTGGCGTTGGAGTCACTGGTGGTAGCAATGGTGGAGCTGGGGGTAATAAATCATTGAGCACAATCGAGGAACTCTTTCTCACCTACGACTGCTCATTGACCGAATCTGACATTGCTTCATCCCTCCTTGTGGAGCTCAGCCGATGTTGCGGAGGTGTGGTGGACGAGGAAGGCGAACCATATCTGCCATCCATGCCGCTTAGCCGGGCGAGTACGTCAGGAGCTCCTACACCCTCTAATGATGCAGATTCTAAGGGGGGACAACCAATGCTGATTGCGCGGCATCGATCCGTGCCAGATCATCTGAAAGAGCTGTGCTTTGAGGCATTGCTCGGCAGTTTGCGACGGTTGTTTCACGGCGCGGAATCGCTGCGTTCATCCTTGAAGGGGGACGAAACTGACTCATCTGCACAAAGCAGTAGCAGCTCCTCCTCCCTTCTTCGAACGGCCAAGAATAAAAAACGGCGCCTCCATCATGCTGCAGGTCTCTTTAACGAAAAGCCAAGAAAGGGCCTTCAATACTTGGTTGACCACGGGATGCTTCCCTCCCCAGCCACACCAGAGAGCGTTGCGTCCTTTTTACGTAATGGTCTTGTGGTAGGCCTCAATAAAGCTGCAGTTGGGCAGTATCTTGGCGAGGTGGGCAAGAAAGATGAGGACGCAGTAATCTTTGAGAGGGATTGGTTCCACAAGGAACTGCTCCTGGCATTCTGCTCCTCTTTTGGGTTTGAGCATCAGACTGTATTGGACGGGCTGCGAATGTTCCTTGCTACGTTTAGGTTGCCTGGAGAAGCACAGATGATTGATCGTATACTGCAGGCGTTTTCAGAATCAATTGCAAGGCAATGTGAGGAAGGTGTAAAGGGATCTTTGAAGTTATTTTCTCCGGATGAGAAGAGGGCGAGCGATGCTGCGTATTTACTTTCATTTAGCATTATCATGCTTAATACGGATTTGGTGAGTACCTATGTGACATGAAATGCAAGTAAAAACATTTCTTCTGGTTTCATTTCGTATGGATATTCATTCTTTTGTTTGCATACATCAGCACAATGAGAACATTCGTGCTGATCGCAAGATGAAGCTGTCTGATTTTATTAGGAACAACAAAAATTATGGAAAGGAGATTAGCGACAAGGATTTGCCATCAGAATATCTTGAGGGGATTTACAGCAATATTAAGCAAGAACAAATTCGAACCTTGGGAGAAGGAGCAGATGGGTCAATGACGGTTGAGCGTTGGAAGGATGTCATGAGGAGTGCACATTCTTTCCAATCTCAGGATATTAAGAGAGGTTCAGAAATCAAAGATCTAAAAGAGTTGCTATTGGAGAGTTCGTGGCATCCAATTCTATCCGCCGTTTCAGGTCTGTGGGGTATGGTTCCGTTGGGTCACGCAGATGTTTTGGCCGCGTCCGGCCCCGATCAGCTCGGGTCCATGTTGGGTGCCCGTCTCGGCATTGACTTGGCGTATGAAATGTTATCAGGATCTAGCAACTTGAGCCGTCCAGATATATTTCAAGATTTGTTTACAAATATTTGTTACATGAGCGGTTTGTTGGGCGATTACAAACGGTCAAATGAGGAGAGGACTGATAATTTTATCAATTCTATTGAACATCAAAGCGCTCTGACAGTTGCAGTCAACATTGCTGAGGAAAATGGCGATCTCATCGGTCTTGACGGGTGGAAGTGTGTCTGGGCTATGTTGTTTGAGTTGCGAGACCTTCAGTTGTTGAGTGGTAGGAGACAGCCCAACATTATGAAAGAAAGTGATCCGGATCTACTCTCTCCTGATGCCCGAATTTATTTTAGCCGCAGGATGGCTAACTGGGATGATGACTTTAACCAAATGGAAGGTCAATCTCGCAAGGGTATGAGTCTGATGAGCTTTGTATTTGGATCAAGTGAGTCTCTTGAGGAAAAGAACGACCCCGCTCAACGCACAGGATTTGCAAAATCTCCTCATGGGAAAGAAGGACATTTGATATGGGATGATCTGGCATCAAGTGATGAGGAGGATGAGAATTCTGACGATACTGAGTTTTTGTCCTTCCCTCCTCAGCGTTCCCCGAGGACCGCATCTATTGGCGCATCATTTGAAAATCAATTAGTCTATGAAAGTTCTTTGGGTAACGATGAACTCGGTGTTACTGGATTGGAAAGGTTAGACATTAGCGCCTCCACATCGAAGTCTCTTAGGGCACGAGTTCGGCAACGTTTGTCTCAACTGATCGACTTCTATGGACTCATTGCTGAGAGCAGATACTTGAGTGAGGAAGGGCTTAGTGATGAGCTAAATTCTCTTGTGGAAATAATTCGTGACTCATCGAAGAAGGCAAGCAGCAATCAGGGCAGTGACAACGATGAAGCACTCGTTGGTTTGCCCCTCAGTCCTGCCTCAGAAGCTTTTGCTGAAATTCTCCTATGTGAGGTTGCATTGAAAAATCGAGATCGCTTTGCTCTTGTCTGGAATACAATTCTGCGTGCGCATTACAATTCTAGGCTAACTTACAGACCAAGTCGGGGTGAAAATGGTGACGAGGAGCACCAGCCAGACACAATAAAGCTCACGGCTGGCACCGAAAAATGTATTACTGGCATTTTACGGCTATGCGTGTGGACGAGTAACCGCAATGTGATTGCTAATGAAGTCTTGTCTATGCTCAAAATATTACACCCCCCCTGCACATTAATCTGGTCACCAGTGGAATTGAATATAGACAAACATTTATCTGAAGGACTTTGGCGCATCGTCCGCAATGTTGATGGTTTAAGCCAGATTGATGATGAGGGCTGGAGTGGCATTCTGGGACTTGCTGAATGGTGCGCAACCCGTGGAGGGCTGCGATCTCAAGATCAGCTTGGGAGCTTGGCTGAAGACGACCCATCTCTCCAAGCCTTTAGGTCTATTCACCTCATTCTTCATGCTGTGGAGCTGAAAGACTCACTGCAGGTGGATCGATTGCCACAGATAGTGAGAACAGTGAGATGCTTAGTTGAAGCAGGAGAAAGGGCTTTTNCTGCAGGTGGATCGATTGCCACAGATAGTGAGAACAGTGAGATGCTTAGTTGAAGCAGGAGAAAGGGCTTTTTCAGAAAAACTCAGCATTGCTGGACTTGACCTACTGCAAGTACTCCACACAAGAATGGAATCACTAGCAACAAAAGAGAGCAATCCGCAACATCTATTGAACTGTTGGGTGCCAGTATTAGAGGCTATAAGCGAACCTGCAGAGAAGAGCAGGAACGGGGTAAGACTGTCAACGTTTTTTCAATTCCATCAACTCTTTTGCTCGAAAATCTAATTCTTGATTTCGTTTTTTACTTCTGTGCAGAGTGTGAGACAGCAAGCAATCTCTTTGCTCACAGATACTTTACTTGATAGACATGGCAGCCTTGTTCCAGTGGACAGTGGTCTATATGAAATAATGAACAGTATCTGCATTCCTCTTGCAGACAAAAGGATTACCGACTTGTTGCGCATTCCCTATGACATGCAGAATGACCTGGACGAGACATTGATAGAACTTGAATTGTGCATTTCACTTCTGTTCAAGCCCTTTCTACACCATCTTAAGGCATTGGTCTCTGTCAAGCAAGAATTCATGGGCATATGGATCTCCATCCTTGGCATAATGACACAGCTACTCGGGGAAGGGGCAACACAGACCAAAGAGGAGAATGGGGCTGAAGGGGAAGTCACTCGAGCAAAACTTTTCAACACGACAAAAGAGCTTGCATCTGAACACCTACGCAACGCCGTGATGGTTCTCGCGGCGATGGGCGTCCTATTAAACAGTGATGGAGACTCGAAATCATCAGATTCACAAGAGATTTCCTCTGTCACCTGGGCTGCGATTGGAAGCATTGGCTACTGCAAGCCATATTTGGATGAATGGAAAACTGCTTGTGAGTGAGACCAGAATAAATAAAGATTGGATGTCGGTTAAAGAAAGCATTTTTGCAACTACCCATGAAAGCCTGTGGTAAGATAGATGAGTAAATTAGACTTCTGTCAAAAGTAGAAGTTTGTGTAATGAATGATGGGTGCGGTTCTCTTACAAACCACCAGGTATTGACCAGCATGCATTGTTTATGATAAATGGTTATTTCCTTTATCATCTCCATTCTGCCGCCTCAAGAAAAGTGGCATCAAGCTTGATGAAGAGATCTAATAATAAACGACTGCCACCTGCTTGCTACTCCGCATCTTGGTCCTTGAAACATGGTTTGCAGTTTTCTAGAGGCATCCACTTCCAATTCCAAGGGGAGCCAAAATACCAATATCAAGAGTTTTGGGTGTTATCTCTTAATTGGCTGAACTAATGATAGCTAAAAAGGCCACAAATCATTAGTGCCACAATGCCAATATGTAAGTGACAGCACAAAGAGCACACATCAACAGCAACACCAATAAAAAAACAAACCATAGCATCCACGGCACTCTCCCTCTGCAAGATCTTGTTTAGGATGCCCATAATGCCAGCATGAACCATCCATTAACAGGATTGGTGTTATAAGGATCTGAGCAAAAAATGGGTGCATGAACACCCGCGATTACACTAGCTTTCCCTACACCGTATTGTACAAAGACACAACACACAAGCTGTGACACGCAATTTCGAACGCTAACAGTTTGACTAACAATCGTGCTAATGTGGAAAACTTGACATCGGGCATCCTTCGGGAATCGAACCGATTACCCCAGGTGACAGCCGTGGCGGCTCTGCTGCTTGCACCATTGGCTAGCTGAGATCACTAGCTACAAATCGATATGTGATACCTCTATGGTATCTCAAACGACGCGCGAGGTTTGCTATGTACAGTGCGTGGCATTTTGCATGACCGTACATATATGACCATGTCACTAGTCCTGTCAAATGGAGGGGGCACAAGAGAAGACAATCGTTTCAGTGGTGAAACAGGGAAGTCTCATTTTGCATTGCTGCTGTGAGTGTGTGCATAAAAATAGATAAATAATAAAGTTAACAAATGGATTAAACCAGAACATGCTAGACTCTGCCATCTGCCAAGACCTCATGCCATCGTTCTCACAAGCAATAGAGAAGGTAAATGATGAATAACAATTTCTAGCTCGATATTAAACTTAATCAAGCTACACCGACCTCAACCTCAATCTGCACCAACAGAAGTAATCTGGCACTGTAGATCAATCTCAACCTTTACTTTGTGGCAGCCATGTAGTGGAGGAGTGACTGTCATGGCGATTGTGGTGGAGGAGGGGAGATGATATAGTTGGTTGGCAGTTGCAGTTGAAGGTTGAGTAAGTGCAAAAGATGCCCTATCTAAATACCATAGACAATGTCGCTTTGTGACCAAAACATGACGAGACTTCATCAAATGCCCAGGAAACATTACTACACTTTTGCGGCAGAACACAATCCCTATGTTTTCAAAGGTGTACATGGGAACTAGTACAAATCCTTCTGCACTGTGGAATACTACAGAAACATCACAGAACAACCCCACAAATACGAAGTCGGAACATGAATATTGGAAAACACAATGACAAAGATGAAAAATGAAAACATCCCAACACTCGAAATTATGCCTCAGAAACATCACCACACTCTGAGTTAAAAACCCAGGGGCGCATTTAGGGTAATTTACCAATGAATCTGACAAAGACTCTATGCCGCAACATCTGGCAGTCTTTATCAATACACATGATGCATGCAATTTTCAGACGGAGAGAAAATACATTTATGATGTCTTCATTTTTTAGCATTTCCTGAAAAGTAAACATTACCGTTACTGCGAAACCTTCAGCTTTTATTGCATCTCAACATGAGTTGATGAAAAAATGATATACATCAAACCGTGCTGTAGTAGATGTGCTGGTCTGTATGCAAAAAGGAGAAGAACGGAATACCAGCCTTCAGAACAAGGGCATCTTGCTGAGTTTGATCTTAGCAATTTTCAGATAACAAAGAAGCTTTTGGAGTTCATAATATTTGGGCTTCACATGAATAAAAAATTATTTCATCTATTCACACAAAGTGACAACACCACCATTATCTGGTGTCTTGACAACATAATGCACACATTCTCATATGATGACATAGTATGTCTCTATGAATCATTAATTACCCTAAATAAAGGACTCAAGTTTGTACCACTAAGATGACTGGAACTAGGAAAAGACTCCAAATTATTGTGGAAACTTTAGTAAGGATCACAGTAGGATTGGCATTAGTTCTACAGCCCCCCCCCCCCCCTCCAGCATCCATGTAGGAGGGTGGGGGTGTTATGACCGAAGAGTGGGGACATAGGTAGGATTTTCCGGGGTTATCCTCTGACCACCGGTCACTAGCTTCATCTAGTTTGGCCAATATTTTTTCAGAGTGCAAACACAGCTCTGATAAATTGGGGTAGCGGCAATTCATGGTAGTGCGTAGTACGACCAGCTAAAAACTGATGATATCAAGCGAGGGAGACAATCATAGAAGCCAGGCATATTCATGATTATTTGGAATCATTTCTGCACTACAACATATCCACAGAGCAGAGCTATTCCATGTAACATCCAAGCAACATACAAACTGGACAAAGGCTATGGGGTAGAGGCACAGCGCGAAGAAGCAGTATTGGGTCCCTGTCAGCCAAAGACCAGAGACCCCTCACCATTGCCTCCCTCAGCAAAGGGCTGTTTTTTGTTGCCAGGATGGAGCGTCTATATATCAATCATGGTAACCTGCAGGCGCTAGGACGGCGTACTACGTGGGTTTCCCATGAAGGCTCAAAGGGGGGCACTAGAGTGGATATCCAGGCTGCCGGGGCAGCAATTAGGTCTGTCAAGTCAGACCAAGCCAGGTCCAAGGTATTATGAAGGGCATCAAATGGAAGGATTGCAGCACAGTGAATCCTAATCTATAAACTGTTATTTGAAGATAAACAAATTAAACCCTAAGCAACTTGTTCAGGGGGTTCTGCCTCAACTGAGACATCCTCCGGAACCACTGCTTGATTTTCCATTGCAGCCAAGGAAGAATAGCAAAAATCATTCACCCTATTGTAAATATTTTCAAATGCTCTCATCATTGGGCCCAGACGAGCTGGTACCAACTCTGCCTTCATCTCCTCCGTCATGGGCGTGATACTCTTGGTATTAATTTGCTTGGCAGTGGCCATAAAAGATTCTTTTGAATCCCATCCAAACAACTTTCCAAATCTCTCCCAATCTTGTTCAAGCTGAGAACCCTTGGCATCAAGGAAACCAAAGCATCCCAAATTTTTCTCGGGGTAGGATACCATTTGGGAATGGATCAACTGCATCACGCTTGTGTATAGCCGGATGCTATCGTAGGTATTGTCATTAAAATCCCTATTCTTGCCCGTAGACTTGATCACATCATAGGGGTCCCTGTAAATATACGTGTGCTTGCATTTCACCCCGGCATCAGTGCACATATTATAGAATATGTCAAGGTTGAAATTTTGGAGAGCACGATCTTCTCCCATGTAATTTGGATAGGAGATCATCGAGGGAACGCCACAGTTGTTCGCATTGATGGCAACATGAAATGGTTCACCATTGGTACTCTTACTCATTTGCGCCTTTTGATGAGCACTCTTCAAAAGTAGCACCCCTGCCTCGTACTTGCGTTTGGCATCAAGGTATGTTCTGTACTTCTTCATGGGGTTGAAGAGGGCCTGACTTCTGAAAATGTGGTCGAAGAAGAGGAAGGAGAGGTGGAATAGTTCCCCCGACTTGCCACTGTCACTGGTGTACATTCTCCGTTGACGACGTCCTCTTTGCTTCCAACGTTCAACCCTGCCCACCTTGCAAAGACCCAACTCTTCCATGTGTAGCATATTTGGTGATCTTGCGAGGAGTGATTCGATAAAGTGATGCCCCGTACCCTCAATGCCCATTATGAACACAAAGGTTGGGCCATCGTCGCCCTCCACAACGCTTTCCCCTGTTTCTCCTTCTGTCAATATTCTTGGCAGCAATGACTCGTAGTCAAGATCCTCAGGATCAAAGTCATCCGTATGAACAAATAAATAATCGCTGGCGTAGGGCAGGAGTAGTGCCGCGCATGCTAGGGCGGCGAGTAATATGGGTTTTCTCCGCAGGAACCTGCGCAGCCGCTGAAATTTATTGGCTGCATGTTGTTGACATCCTCCTCCTCCTCCTGCAACTTCTTCCTCATCCACTCTGAGGTGCACCATATTATTATCTTGAACGGCGTTCGACGATTTCAGTTTTTATCCGCAAGCAATGCATAGATTAGAGGAACACACACGATTTGAGATTGCTCAGGTAATAGGAAAGCCACGGGCGGGGTAAGCAGACAGAACCGACAGCACCATCAACTATCTATCTACCAACACTTTGGCAGACTTCGCCTTTGGGCGGCCTTGCCTTTCGAAGCCGATTGAGGATTGAGCTGGATTGAATGAAGGCACATTTATTCTTGACCTCACCTCAACCATGTTGCTTGTGTGTATGGTAGGGGTCACTGACGGAGTAATTAGGGTCATTATGTTTGTTATTAAAATGACTATGATATGACATGTCTATTGTGAGTTGTGAGTAAATTTACGGACTATTTTAGAGAGAAAAGCACGGGACTGTCATAAGGAAAATTTAAGACCCAATCTTAGGAAAATGTCACACGTGTCAACAACCCCGTGCCCGCGTGACATGACCCCTTCAAAAACGGATTTCTATTTTCAAAACCGCATGACCGCGTGAAAAGGTAACTTTTCAACCTGTTTTCACGCGGTTTTCACGACCCTCGAGATCCAAATGGCAACTTTAGGGATATCCGAGGGATAATACTTGAGGCTG
>JALLOX010001013.1:0-10760 GCA_036939695.1 Thalassiosira ordinaria
GAAACAGCCGCCCACTCCTCAAGGAATGGCTGCGGCAAGCTTTGAAAGTGACGTCCTCTTCGGCTCCACCTCCTCCACCTCCAATCAAGACACCACAGAGGAAGAAGAAGAGGAATACACCATCCATCAAGCAATCATTCAACTACAACGTCACAAACATCCTACCTTGCCAGAAGGTCATGAAAATGAATATTATTTGAGTGGAATTATTTTTACTCATGCTTGGAATTATGAGTTTGGTTTGAAGGTACGTACTTTATAGTTATTTTTTGACTAGGTAGTACCATATAGTTTTATGGTACCTCCTCAATATTATATTTTTTTACTCACACTGATGTGATTACCAAATTTCATTTCATTACATTCAAGTAGGATGTGGAAGAGGGAGGAACTGTTGTGAAGATTGTTGATCCTACCAAGATTCCTGGAATGCCTGCCCCGAAGCAAGTTCCCGAGGACTTTGTGGATGACGAAGATAATGATGAATACACTGGTAGGAGGACCTTGAAGAGGACCAAGGGTAGCAGTAACAGTAGCAGTAACAGTTCATCAAGTAGTAACGAGGATATTGATGACGATGACAAGGAAGAGGAAGAAGAGTACTATCAAGAACAAAGGAGGAACCTCAAGAATACTAGTAATCCACATGTGCACCAAGTCGAGAATCCGCACAAATTTGGATATAAAGTCCAAAGTGGACATTTGAAAAGAGAGCATGCCAATCATCGTAGGAGGATGCAGAGTGATGATGGAAGTGTTGTGGATGTTGTGGTGAGTACATACATACACAAGTAGTAGTACTGTTCACATGCGCACAAGACATGTACTATTCTTTGATTATAGTGTCTTACTCCTTTTTTTGGCGTTTCTCTAATCATTTTATTATTTCCATCCATGCCTACCTATAATATTATACAGGTGGCATACACCAAGCTTGGCCTCTGCGAATCAAACAACCTCAGCGCCAGTGCATGCGCCGACAAAACCGAGGAATACTTTCTAACCCCCGCCAACCATGTCGAAGTAATCAATAAAGCCAATGCTGGTATTACCTACACCAACGCTGCATACCGCAACTCCAACATTAACTTTCAACTCCGTCTAGTGCATACGCACTTTACACGTGATTATTGGGAGTATGGAAAGGGCTGTAGCGAGCAGCTCGATGCCTTTTCGGATCCTCCTTGGAGGGGTGGACGTGATGAGAATATGGATGAAATTTACGATCTTAGGAATGAATGGGGGGCAGATGTTGTGGCATTGTTGACTATGCATCAGTGGGGTACGTGTGGTGGTATTGCGTGGTTGGGACCCACGGAGCGTATGGCGTTTAGTGTGACAAAGGCTAGGTTTAGTGGGGGTGGGACGTTTGCTCACGAGGTATGTTTAGGATATTGGATTTGATCATGTCTCTTTCTCATCTCATTTCTCTCACATATCACTCACAAAATAATTTCTCTCCATAAAACACACACACAGCTGGGACATAACTTTGGCTGCTACCACGATCGTGCCCAACACTCCGGAAATGAGCATCCCTATGGATACGGATGGCAGGATACCCAAGGTCAATTCCGTACGATCATGGCCTACTCCAACGGATGCGGCGGGCCATGCCATCGCATACCCTACTTTTCCAACCCAGACCTCGTCCACCTAGGAAGGCCCATGGGGGATGCCCGAAATGATTGTGCCCGTACACATAACGAGGCCAATACTTGTACCTCTGGAACTTCTTACTACTGCATGGCGTTGAATCGACGTGTGAGGATTACGCAAAGTCCTACTCAGAGTCACGCTCCAAGTGTGTCACTTGAACCGAGTCAAGAACCCACCGAGTATCCCACTTCAGGTCCATCCGTCAGTGCTGTACCCAGTTTGAATCCCACCACGACCTCGGAACCCACCTACTCGCCATCGGAATATCCAAGCTTTAATAATTTGGGTTTGGATGACTTTGAGGCCTTACACTCTCCACGCAGTACGGCCTTTCAAGTTCAGCACGGAATCATGTTCGATATCACCGCAAAAGATGCTGAGATTAAGGTTCATAATTTTGCCATGCCGTTCCTTAGAGCGGGCAATATGACCATTCATGTGTACACAAGAGAGGAGGGTGGATTTTGGTACGAGAAGAATAATGAAGAGGCGTGGACTTTGGCAGGAAGTCCTTGGGCGTATAGTCCGGGAAACACGTTGGAGAATCCGGTGCCGTTGGCGCAGAGGACTGCACAATATTATGGGTGAGTGTGTCGTTGTTGATGTGTGGCACAGCAGTATTTGCTCACCTTTGTAAAGTGTCCCATCTATTTATTTTACCGGAGATTCTGACCAAACAATGCCATCTCTTCTCTCTCATATATTAGGTTCGATCCAATCCTCATCCCACCCCACACAACCCGTGCAATCTACCTCTCCATCTCTGCCGATTCCGTAAACGATAATCTCATTGGCATGGGACTCAAGGATGGATCATCCTGTGCCTCCGACTATCTGGAGCCATTCGACTTCCAGACCTGGTTCGAGAATGATGACCTGGCCATTAGCGAGGGTGTGTACAAGGAACAGAACTGGACCAGCGACTCTGCCGTGGGGACTGCCAATAATGCTTACCGTTTCTTTGGTAGTATTTACTACTATGCCGGCACAAGGATGCCATCAATGGAGCCAAGTATTTCAAGTCTGCCATCGATTTCAACCATGCCATCGGATGTCCCCAGCAATGTACCATCCGATGCACCATCTACCTCCAGAGAGCCCTCGGCAGAACCATCTGTGACACCCCCTCTGACTCCCAATGAACTTTTGGATAGGGCCATGCTCCAAGATTTGCTCAAGCAGTACGTGACCTATGCGGATAGTACGTGCCCTAATACCGCCGAACTCGAAGATGCCACCTCGTTCAGCTTTCATTTCCCAGGAACCAATACTGGATCAACTTGGGAGCCAACCTTTGTAGCCTATGAAGAGTCCCTCTTTCAAGCTGTCATGTCCCACACGGATCCTAATGATGAAACCTTGAACTGGGAGATTCGCATTGGAACAGGTGGAAATATGTACAGCCATTTTACTCAAAACATGTACGGCGAGACCATACCTCCTCAGCAGCACCAGGATGCGCCATGGATTGATGAGGTCCAGCAGATGGTATCTGTCAACATTCACCTCCAGAACAACAACAATCAGCACCCTGAGTACTGTGATCTACCAGACTCATCATGCCGGCAGTACTTTATTCATCAAGCTGGAGCATACCAACGTGATTCACCTACCACAGATGAGCCCTTCTTTAGTCCATCATTGGCCAAGCACTGCTCAGGAAATACTTGCATGTTTGCCAGTTGGGGTACACAGGCGCATGTGGCGACGCCGTTCACAAGTCCCATCATTTATATCAACAGGTATACGAATTGTGGGAATGGGAAGATTGAGCATGTGCAGATGATGCACCAGTGAGTAATTGATTTTGTATATCAAGTTCCACGTTTTATAATGCCTTGTTTCATCTAACTTCCCTTTTTGTCTCGAATCCTTCTTCACAAACATTATTACAGCTTTGCCGACCCTAATGACCCCCAGTCTACTGACGTGAATGTCGATCAAAGTTACTTCAACGTAGGATGGGGCGGAGTTCGTTCCAGCAGCTTACCCTACGCCCTCGAGCCAGACCCCAATACCAACACCCTATCCTACACTGATGTTGACGACATTGACTACCTTCAGCTGTGTCCTTGGGGTGAGGATACACCGGGAGAAGAAAATGGAGTGGCTCCCTGGCGGGGAGAGCGTGTAGATATTGCCACAACATCAGGTTACACTACCTTTGTTGAAGCTGAATTGAAGGTCAATCATCCTGTGACTTTAAGTAATATTGTCAAGCTCCCGTGCCGCAAGCCCAATACTAGTTGTTATACTGACTCTTGGGGCTGCATGGAGGCTGAGTGCACGGATTCTATGGTTGAAAATGATGGATACACCCGTCTTCAATTAAAGGTTGCTCCCCAGTCATCTCCAAATTGTGCAACACACGGAGTGAGTACCAATGGCTTTATTAGTCTTCAGTGCGACATGCGAGATGAGAACTTTGGTCGATCAGGCGCGTATTTATCCAGCATTGATAAGTGTGCTCCATGGATGAGAATTGCATTTGTCAACTCTATAACGGGTGATATGCTGGAAATCGAGTCCTTGCGGCATTGGTCGTGGAATGCGAATGATAAACGGGTGTACTTTTCAATTTTAGCAACAGATGCCGATGCTGCCGTTGACTTAGTCAATGGATTGTTCGACAACAGTGGCAGTACAGATGAGCTAAGCATTGACATTGTACCCTCTACGAACATTGATGCCAACAGCGAGCCTGCAGATTATGATCCATCGAATTTGGACACGTTTACCTTTGTTTATGGCCAGGGTGACGAGTACTCTGGTGACTCTGGTATTCCAGGTTTTGGCCGGCGACGCGTTGGTAGTACCCAACAAGGCATTGGCACACGAGATTACACCGTCTTCACCATCAACTGGCTAGGGACGGCACGTCTCCAGCCGGGCTTCACGTATGCCAATCGATCGTTCATGTTCAACAGCAAATTGGAGAATGTGAAGACTGTAGCTGATTCCCTCGTTCCCGAGACTCAAATTGACCTGATTGAGTTGGAGGATTGGCAGCCCCGCAGGGTTGATGTTTATGTTGACAGTGGCAAATTCATTGTGACTACTGCAACAGCTGCCCAGAGCACTGTACAAACAACTTGCCCCAACCCCAATGCCAGTCTGGTCTGCTCTGGATGGACAACGCCAGCAGCAAACTACGTTGCATACTTTTACAAGACATGCGGAGGAACCTCACCAAGAACTTACTTTGGAAGAGATCCCTACGCTTTCACACCCGGCTCTGGTACCAACTATCAATTCCCAGGTCATGGAAACTCTGTGAACGATCATATGGTCAGGTCATCAGTTTGCGATGGAGAGGACCTGAATGTTAGGCCCAATTGGAAGTTGATGGGCTTCTTTCCGAAAGGTAATGAATGTGATGCAGTTGAATCTTTGCCATATGATAGAGATGTTTGCGATGCTCAAGAAGAAAGAAGAAGACTACTTGAGGAGACTGGTGTCAGAGGCAGTGTTTACAACTTTCCATCTGAGCAGCTGCAGCGTCAAAGTGGCTCCATTGATGTTCCAAGTGTAGATGAGAATGATGGTGTCACGCTCGTTGCCGTCCCTATTGAAGCTCCATCATTCATTCGTGGTGGCAAAAGCCGATTCCTTCAAGAGGAGACCATTTCGGCCGCTCCATCTATTTCCATAGTTCCGTCTGTATCAGCAGCTCCCAGCAATATGCCTTCAGTCTCTGATGCTCCGTCGATCAGTGCTGCCCCCAGTGACATGCCTTCTATTTCAGTAGCTCCATCAATTTCGGCAGTTCCATCAGAGGAGCCATCTGTGTCGATGGTTCCTTCATCTCAACCAAGCCGCCCACTTTTGTCCCTGACTGCCCAGCATGAAAATTACCCCGATGCCCTAGATGGGATCATGTTTGATATCCATGCTGTATCACAGAATATCCTTGTGGAAACCTTTTCTCTTCTCATCCTTACGGCAAGAACTGATTACAACTTGTACGAACCCTTCACCCTTTCCATATACACTGCTCTGGGAGGGCACTATGACGCTGTAAATGGTGATGCCAAGACCAAGGAGGAATGGACTGAAATCGCTTCTGTTCAAATGACCACCAGTACATTCCTTGCCGGTGTTGTTTTACCACAGAATACTTTCGAATCTATATTCATTGAAATGGGCACGACAATGGGATTCTACATCACCATTGAGGATCTTCAACGTAACAAGAAGCTCCTAACAAGACCAGGAGAGACATTGCTCGGTAATGATCCTGGATTAGTCAATGATGACATTCACGTCAGCGAGGGTCTTGCAAAGCAGTGGGATCCGTGTCTTGCTTGGGGGGAAACATTCTTGGTTCCTGAGAGCCAATCTCCTCGTCCCTACAGGTTTTATGGATCCATAGCTTACAGACAGGATGGAACCAGTCAACCAACAAAGTTGCCGTCCGCACAGCCTTCCTTGTCCCCAAGCATCAGCAGCATGCCATCCGAGTCAACCGTGCCAAGTTTATACCCCAGTGTGTCGACTTCTCCATCAAGCATACCTTCCGCCATGCCCAGCATCAGCGAAGCTCCCACTCCTGTTCCAACCATATCACAACAGCCCTCTTATTCCCTTGTCAGTTTGCAGACGCCTAATAACTCAGAGGATCAAGAGGCGGGTGAAGGCAACTCAGGTGATGGTGTAATGTTTGATCTTGTAGCAGACAAGGCACTTGAAGTTTATAGCGTTAGCTTTGGAGAAATGGTAAGGACATCTAAGATGGTGCTGGAATGTACTGCTTTTTTGTCAAGTGACTCACCACACTTTAATTTTTGTTAAATGACCACAGGCCAGCTATCCTATGAATATTAGGGTCTACTCACGTCCAGGTAGTCACTATGCTGCCTATGATGATGAATCTCATTGGGAGTAAGTTGGGGAGATCTCTTTGTCGTCTATTCGTCTGTCACAAGTCAAAAATGCAAGTCTCACATCTTAATATCCTATCCCTTTGCATTGCCATCTTCGTATCCTGGCAGTCTCATCAAAAGCTATACCAATTACACTTACGACATTAATGACGAAAACAATGACGAACCACGCAGGATATCATTCCCACCGCAATATATTGGCGCCGGAAGTACACGGGCCTTTTATATTGCTATTGTTGAAACATATGGTGAAATTACTCCCTTAATGCGTGGCCTTCTTGCTGGATCCAATTACCTCACCGGTGTATGGAAATCGGATGATCGTCTTTCCGTAATGGAGGGTGTCAAATTCTATGGCATTTCTGAATCCAGGCCCTTTGGTGAAGGCACTCCTGACTCTGGAATATTCATGCATGGACCACCAGGTGGCAGGAGTTTCAACATGAAGAATGCCATTATTCGTTACAAGCCGATTGACACTTTGGCGCCGAGTGTTGCACCGAGTGAGTCGCAGGTACCCTCATTATCACAGATGCCATCAGAGAATCCTACTGAGAGTGAGCCCCCGAGTGAGGCACCGTCAATATCCTATGCTCCCTCGCTCAAACCATCAGAGCAACCATCAATATCTATAAATCCGACCCCCGCTCCAACTGATGCACCGTCATTTCAACCATCTATTAGCAAACAGCCTTCTGAAGGTCCATCCGTGTCTGTAATGCCATCTTCCATGCCTTCCGAGCAGGTTAGTTTTGTGTGTTGAAACCTTTTCTTTGTTGAAAACAAGATTTCTAATCTTGCGATGCTGTCCCAATTATTGTTCACCTAGCCATCGAGCCAACCTTCCATGCTTCCGTCTGAGTCTCCTTCCATCTCGACCATGCCATCTAGTCAACCATCTAGTCAGCCCTCAGAGTCGCCATCCATTTCTACCATGCCATCATTCCAACCCTCGATCAGTCTCATGCCCACAAGTAGACGTTACACACTCGAGAGCTCAAGTCAGGGGGCATTAGACTACGCGATGGGGGTCATGTTCGACATAGTGCCAAAGAGAGGCTTGGTTATTGAGACATTCCACATTGACCATATATCTTCTTCAGCCACATCATTTGAGTTGAAGATTTTCACAAGGGCCGGATCATGGAAGGATGCCCCTGAAAATTCGGCTACTTGGATGGAGATTGGGCATGTCACCAAGACGACCAGTCAGAATCCTGTCCAGTTGCCTTTTTCAGCAGTTGAGCCTGTGACTATCTATGCTGGTCAAACTCAGGTAGGTGTTTCAACATTTGATTTGTATCTCTTCACCCGTTTATTGTCAATATCTGACCAAATGGTTTAATTATTGTGCTTGGATATGTACGAATCTCTATCTTTGTCAATTGCAGGGCTTTTACATTGCATGTATTGGCCATTTTTTTGCGGTGAGAAAAGAATCATCAGGGACCTTTTCAGAGAATGACGACTTGTCACTATACTCTGGGCAAAGAAAGTACACTACGGACACTTTGTTTGCTTCTGGAATCACTTCGTACCGGTAAGCGACAGGTGCATGTGTTGATTCCTACTTTTTTGTCGAATACCTCTCATTTTCTTCCTCCTCTTTTTTATTTTTTGTTGCATCTTTAGGTTTCAAGGCAAGGTGAAATACTCCAAGGTTTCAGATCCACCCTCCAGCGCTCCTTCTGAGGCACCGTCCAGTATTCCATCTGTAGGCCCAACTGGCATTCCTTCAAGTTCACCCAGTGTGTTGCCAAGTGGTATTCCCTCTATCAGTGCCTTGCCATCATCATCTTCTGCGTTTCCAAGTGACGAGCCATCTATTAGTTACGTTCCAAGCTCTGCACCATCGGAATCACCCAGTCTTGTTCCTACAGGTATACCATCGGAGTTCCCCACCACGACAATTGCACCGACCCCTAACACTGAGGCACGAGTTCAAATCTCTATCCCAAGCAAATTGACCATTGCAGGATTTGGTATGACGGGGGAAACGGAAGCGCAAGTCAATACAATAGTCTCTATCATTGTTCCGTCAATTGCACAGTTAATCAATGCCAACCTGCAACCTGGCCAGGTGCTTAAGGGTGTAGAGATTGTAAGTATCAATGGCCGAGCTGTGAGTCAAAACTTTTCGTTCCGTCGTCACCTGGAAACTGTATCTCGTCGTCTAGACGGTCACATCGATATTGAATACAGTATTAAACTCCAAGAAATTTGCGAGAATGAAGGCTGTGGTGATGCACAAGAGATTGCCAATGCGTTGTATGAGCATGTGGTAGATGACATGCAACAAGAAATTGAATCTGGTGCATTTGCCCAAGCGGTCAATGAAGAAGCGCTTAAGCAGTTGAATCAGGACCTGGAAATAGAAATTACAGACCCCGTCTTCGAGCAGTTGGTGGTTACTGTACTTGCCCTACTTTCCATTTGGTACCCATCCTGGACAGATGGGGGATATTGTCTGAATAATGGTGATTACCGTGAGTACCTTTATCTTGATATGGATCGTTTATTTCTTCTTCAAAGCTGATCCTCCTGCTGCTTGCTTTCTTTCCTTTGCGTAGCATTGTACATGAGTACAGGAAAGTGGCTCGAAAGTTCCCGTGATGCCTGCTGTAGCCGGTACTACTCCTACGATTATGCTTCATGCATGGGAGTCAACAACCTAGCATCGATAGGATATTATCCAGCATGGGATGGCACCACAAAATGCAAGAATGATGTTGAGGTCCCTGATTACATGCGTAATGATCCATCTACATGGGTCTATGATGACCTGGAGTCTTGCTGTGACCGCTATTACAAATATGATTACAATGAATGTGTGGTCAACAGTGGTGGCAGTGCGGCATCAACAGCCACCAATAAGTGGTATGTGAATCATATAGACTTGAAGTGCGAAAAGGATTGTGACGAAGCCTCTGATGCAACATGTGGGGGAGCTGCAGATTCATGGAAAGCTCTATTTGACACCCCCAGTGGATGCTGTGAAAACACCCTCTCTTGGGTTGCTACCTCTGTTTGTGAGGCACAATCTTTGGGCTTGACTCCCACTGGCACCTATAAGTGGTATGTGGATTGGACCAATGAAAAATGTGTCCAGGACTGTAATTCAGGTAACACTTGTGGGGGCATTGTAACAGACGCGCATGTGAAACTTGAAGATTCTGTTGACAGCTGCTGCTCAAACAAGCTTGGACACGTTGCTCGTGAGAAGTGCGAGGCAGAGTCAACAAACACTGCCGTTTCCTCTACCGGCAGTGGGGATTGGTATCTGAGCAGTAGGTTGAACAAGTGTGTCCAGGATTGCACAGGGTCGTCCCCCTGCGGTGGCTTGGCAGAGAAATGGGATGAAAAGTTCGATAGTTTGAGCACGTGCTGCAGCGAAAAGTTATGGTGGATCAAGCGCAGCGACTGTGTTGCTTAGTAGTGGTTTTGGCTTTTTTATGTTAGATTGTACAGACAATATGTAAAACTGTATAGAGAGTGGGAGTTACTTATCTAAAGCAAATACAATATTCCATTCCATTGAAAAAACCACTATGTAACATACAACACATATTTATGAAAGCAGAGTAGAAGGTGAAACAATTATTGTGACATTTTTAGCAGTGGTTAGAGTTGAATTTTTGTCCACTTCATAATTTTCAAAACTTCTTGTTGCAGAATGTGGTCAACACGATACTTGATTCATAATTCTGCGTTATAGCAACAATTATGAGACTATCTTTTTTTGTCCACGTGTCGCAGCCTTGAGATCGGGTGGACATGATGCATGATGCAGTCACGCGATCCAGTCACCAGCTGGATCATCACACTCTTGCACGCGGTCTCAAACATTGTTGCAGGCGCCCTCCCGAGCCGCCTGATCCGCCGGATCCGCCCGATCCTTGCCCTGTGGAGGAAGAAACCAGCCATTGCGAGAGCGCTGATCCAATTCAGCTCCTCGCCGTGACCAATCGTCGCCCGGCGCCGCTTCTTGCTGGCAGCCATCGACGCATCTACCCACAACACATCCTACTCTCCAGATACTTCCTCCGCGACATTGCTCCTATCGACCGCCACCCACTTCGATTCCCAAGCACCTACTCCAGCGTCAGCAGCGCCGCCGCTGCTACCAAGCACCTCACAACTCGCCTCACACCATTGGCATCAAGTTTTGACCCACCTGCGATGGCATCAAATTCCCATTCAAGCTTGTCTTCTTGCCAA
>JALLOX010001017.1:0-13126 GCA_036939695.1 Thalassiosira ordinaria
GTGCATCCTCTAGCACGTTCACTTTTGTTGTGAGAGCGATAATCTGATCCGTGCGAGCGTACTCTTCCTTCCGCGTACCATCCTCGTCCATATTAGAACTAATAATTGATCTGGTCAAGGTACCAGCATCATCATTTAGCCACTGCTGCTTGAGGCTAGAAGCTTCTTGCCTGAAAGTTGCAGAGCCCGGGGCAGCAGCACCGTTGAAAATTTGTAGGATGAATGCATCATCCGAGAGGGCTTGTGGAGACCGCTGGACAATAGAAGCTCGGTTGATCTCTAAAGCTGATAGCCATTTAACCACATTGTTATTAAACTGAAAAAGGGTAATTCCTCTGAGGCGCTCAAGCTCGTTCAAGATGTCGATTTTCATGTTCGGCTTCAAGTGCTGTAAGATTGAGTACACAACAGTAATACCATTGTAAATGATTTCGCCCGTATCATCATTCGTCCATTCGTAAGTCGATTCCATTTCTTTGATAATGTCCTGCCCAGAGTCAGTGAGTAAGGCGAATGCGATTGAAGCTGTGATCTTCGAGTGCCAGCGCTCTAAAAATTTCTTCTTGCCAATATCATTCAGTCGACCTGCCATGATTTGCCCTCGTGCAACAGAGAGAGGAATGATTTGTTTATCCTCAGTGATGCTCCAATCTTTCGCTCCCCAGGTTTCGGTGGCGTTCTTCTGGGCAATATCTGCAAGATGTTGATGTGCCCTCCAAGGGTAATATTGGTTGGATCATTGTCAGCGACCGTTCGAGTGGTTGGTACCCTTTTCAATCGCATAAAGGTACCGTATTGTTTGCTGTGCTTTTTGAGGTCCTTGCAAAAGGATTCCGCATTTGCTGGTTTGAGATCGTACCGATTCGTCGGCATAAAGTTGATTGTAGCTGCCTGATCGAGCTGGATGAATTCCTTCGAATCAGGCGAGTAATAGCGTCCATACACATTGGTGGAAAAGTTTGCCATTGTATTATTGTAGTTCGATTGCGATGAGATGAGGATCGATCGTCGAAGAGGATCCTTTTTGCTGTCAATTCGAAATTGGTTTCATATTGTGATTACAAGGTTCCGCGAGCGAGACGAATTACAGGCCCGAAAGGATGATCGAATCACTAAGAGAAAATTGTGAAGATGCGTTCGCAAATTACTTAACGAGAAATGCCAGTCGTAGTAATCAGATGGCCGTCTAGATCCAATGGGAACTGAGAAACTCTGACTTTTTTATATCAGAGAAGGAGAGGCAGAAAAGATTTCTTCGAAAATTGTGATTTAGGAGGGTTAACGATAATTCCCGAGATTCCCTGGTGAAAACCTCAGAGATATTTTAAATATCCTCACATTGGGCTTGGGGGGGCAATCATCTACCTCTAGGTAGATAAGAAGGGGTTTTCGGCCGTGTTTTGAGTGTCCGATTTGGGGCAATTCGCATCCCTTCAGGGGGAAGTTTCCAATTTTATGGGCCCGGCCAAAACATTTCAGAGTTGAATGACAGAGTCTTTGGTGCAAAAATTGATCTTCGCATGAGACCAAATGCACTTTTACTAGCTTCATACACTACCTACGGTGGTACCTAAGAATGGCCTCTCTAGAGATAGACCCGGCAGACCCGGCCCTAACCAACTCTAAAGCTCACTGTTAGTTTTACACCCAACAGCAAACGATTGACAGGGGTTCCATGACCCCAAAAATGGGCCTCAAAGTGGGGGGTAAGGTTGAAATTATCAAGCTGTCCCCGCCTTACATAAGTGACAGTAACTGTCCTTACCTTGTTTACATATTATTTTCTCATACTAGCTCTCTGATGGCTTAATAACATGTCAATACAAAACACATAATAAGTTCAGAGATAGCTGTCTTCTCATCTCGGTTCGCCTCTCAAACTGACGTGTTGTTTTATTATCTCCGAAAACACGTGGCAGGGACTAGTTAGATACATTTTCTACTCATATTTGTTTTGTTCTGACAAGATTACCCTCGATTGTGATAAATCAAATATGAATATATTTTAAGGCAAAATATGGGTAGAAATGGCCCCACTTATTGTAATCAGATATGGGTACAAAAAAAGTAAAACACCCCATCAACTGAGATCAACTCTCATTTATGTCACCGATTCAATTCAAAACTTATCCCCTATTATTATTATTTCATTAGAAAACAAACTAATTTTTTATAACTTTGTCTCCTCAAAAATGGAAACGCGACTCTTGCACAAGCGGAGTACTCACATTCGGTCACAAGCGCTACAATATGAGGTCACAGTGCGAAGAGACACAGCCTTTAACCTATTCTGTAGCCTGTAGCCCGTTCACATCTGACTGTGCTCAATCACACGTCGCCGCAGAACAAAAATACAGGACTGCTAGATACCTCTAGAGAGAGAGAGATAATAATAAATACCTACATATTACTTATGTGTGAAGGTTCTTTGTACATAGAGTCTGCAGCGCAGGTAGGCCAGGGTCTGCAGTCTGCTGAGAATTATTGAAAACATTAACATTATTTATTGTTGTGCGTGAAAGGCCTGCTATGCTAGCTGAATGAAAGCAATGATATGAACTGGATATGAAAATAGATATGAATTATTGTGAATCACTTTCCCATGAAGCTCTCGAGCGATGCTTTATGCTCCGCTCACATTATTTGAATTTCACTCCCCTGCGCTGCCTTTTAGTTCGGAGCTCCAACCCATCCATTCATTATGACCTCCAACAGGGCGGGTGTATCAAGTGCCGCGCTAGATCTTGATGCAAACCCAGCCGCTTTTACTATCGGGAGATCCACGCCAGACCGGTCGCGAGCTGGCGGCGAAGTCAATGGCAGTCTCCTCAAGGCTCAGAGCAGCAGAAGCATGAGGCGAAGCAGCATGTCGAAGCCCGATGCTCTGACCGCTGCCGTCGGACGATCACTACTTGGCCGTCCCAAGAACGCAGGCTACAAGGCCGGGCGTAGATCGACGACCGGAAACCTCGATCCCCAAGCTGTCCGCGACATCTTTCACCAGGTGACGACATCTGCAGATGGATCTGCCAATTCTCTATTATCCACTGATTCCTCCAAGTTCACGGCCTGTTCAGCCAAAACTCCGATAAGGCGCAAATCGACAGAAACCACGCTCAAGTCCTGCTTGAGCTCGTCTACCCGATCGGGTCTCTCTCACAATACCACCAATTCTGCCCCGACCCCGAGCATCAGCCGAGGAGCGGGTAACCACAAGGGTCTAAAGAATGAAGAGTTCAAAATGGTTCGTCGTGTGGCCTTTGCCCAACAACGTGTCCGAGAGTATGAAGTCACTTTGGATGAGAATCTATCTTTTTCGTCCAATCCGCCTGTGAGTTTGGGATGGCGGTACAATCCAAATGAAAAGGTATCCAACCTTGATGACAGCTTTCCAATCGAAGGCAGCGACAGTCAAAGCAAAAGTGTTTCTCCTTCCTTAAGGAAAAGCAGTAGTAGCCGCAACCTCGATGTTGATCGTGCCCATTCTGATCATATCCGAGGAATACAAAGATCTCAAAGGTCTGGCAAAGAACCAGATAGAAGACCAGAATTGAACTCGAACGTTCCTTCCATGCAGAGATGCAGCACTAGTAGCCGTCAGACCGATATTGATCGCGCCCATTCTGATCACATACGGAGAATACAAAGATCTCAAAGCGAGCTATGTATATCTGGAAAAGAATCAAGTCGAAGACCAGAGATGAGCTCGAACGTTCCTTCTACTCAGAGTTGCAGCTCAAGTAGCCGCCAGCCCGATGTTGACCGTGCCCATTCTGATCACATTCGCAGAATGCAAAGATCTCAAAGTGAGCTATGCATGTCTGGCAAAGAATCAACTCGAAGAACAGCAATGAACTCTAACAGTTCAGCTAATGACTTGTACTTTGTGATGCGTTCGAATGCATTAGCCAAGAAAAAATCCAAGCAGAAAGAAAAAACTGCGAAACAAGCCACAGTGGAGGAGAAGGTAGAGGAGAAGAGTCATCAACAGCAGCCACAGCCACAGCCACAGCCACAGCCACAGCTGCCACCGACAGAGGAGAAGGACAAAGAAGAAGAAGCGGCCATATTGACAACGCCAGAAAGAACAACTGGACTGCTAGCTCAGCTGGTCAGTGGCATTTCCTATGTTTTTTCTTATGGAGGCGAAGCATCAGCAGATTCTCCATACTGAAAGTATGGTATAGATTCAAAATTATTGTGTACATACAATACAGCAGAAGGACCAATTCGATTTAAAATTTTTCAAGGGAAACGTAGGGTCCATTTTAGGGAATGGAGTTATAGGCTAAAAGCTAAACAAATATGAGTAGATAGTATCGCAATAGCTTTTTATGAATTATTGGTGAGTATCAGGAGATAGCATCAAATGAATAGGAAGCAAAAGATTGATGAGGCACAACCAAGAACAACACCATAAAACGAAAGATATCATTGTTCATACAGGTTACGAAAATACACATCACACCATCAAGGATTTGCAGATAATGTCTCTTGTTTGTGAGTATTATGGAAAAATTGCTTCCTTAAAAAAATCTTATGGTCCATCAGCACAAGAAGGTGTTTTTTCATGGTTTTTCCTCGCAAGAAGTACTCCCTGCTTCAGCTCAATATCCTTATATAAATATTCATTTGAACTCATGACCTACTCGAAGCTGCTCACATCTTTTACTTCAGTTTTCGACCAAGAGTTGGTAAAGGAAGTTAGTGGGACTGATGGCATATGGCATCAAGTCAAGGCCCCCCGAGATGGGCAGCAGCTGGGTGCAAATGGAGATTTAGATTTGGACATAAGGCTGAGGGTGTGACAGTAAGGATATGTTGGAGGCTTATACTTGAAACAGGCTATGGGCTTAGTTGTTTTGACCGAGACTTGGTACAGAGGTTATTGTTCCATGACTTAGGATGCATGGCAGTGGTGTCAGAACAGTATGTAGAGGCTTGAGAATAAGGCTCAATGCTTTGCAGCTGACAACTGGAGGCTTGGGATTGGCGGGGGCTTTGTCTGTGATGCGCGAGGCTTGGGATTGGCGGAGGCTTTGTCTGTGATGCGCGAGGCTTGGCGGCTAATGAAGGCTTGGGATTGCATTCTACCCTTTTGCTTGGATTTTCTTGAAGCTTGCAAACACAGAGGTCTACAATTAGGTACACTTGTTAGTTTGGATTGGACACTGATTGCAGTCATTATTTGAATCATCACTGTGCCATTGTTTCTTGCCATCCAATATCTTTGTGATATATTGTTACGGCTTGGAGGCTACCAGTAATTCATGAAGGCTAGTTTTGTTCTCGGTGACCTTTGGAGCTGGTAAGATACTGATAGAAAGCACCCAGATGTGCTGATAAGTTATTATTATTGTAGATCTCAAGTGGGAATAGTCCGGTTTCACAAGACAGTCCAAAAAAATCATCGTATATTAATTGTCTAAGTAGAAGATTTACCCTTTCCTAATGTATGCCAAGGAGATTAATAGCATAATCTCAGTGTGGCAAAGAGTGCAGCTGTCAAGCTATGAAATGACATTATTCTCAGTCAAACCTGCGATAAGCAACGACAAATCTGGCAATTGGTTTGAGGATGCCATAACCATGCCTGGTTTGTACAAGAAACCAAAACCCAATGGGAGGGAGATTGCCATTGCGGGAAGGGCCTCAAGTGCCTTGGATATAACGGCTGTTGCTCGACTGCAACATATTAAAGGCGACATGAAATTAGGTAAGACAGCCATTACACGATGGTGAAAAATAGAAAGAGCAGGTTCATGCACACAAAAGTATCCATTCAAACAACAACTTACACAGGAGTAAAAGGATCCTGACCCTCCCTAGCAATCTTCTCAAAATGATCCATCATACCAATATTCCCAAACTTCTCCGCCTCCTCCGTAGTTAGCATATCCTCCACGGCATAATACTTGCCAATCTTGGAAGTTTCCAATACATCTTCCCATTTTTGGGATGGCCAAGTTTTGGCAATGAATTCAATAAGCGAGATGGAGAAATCGAATACTTCGGTTGGTACGTAGACAAACTTTGCTGGTTTGCCAATGGCTTTGAACATCATCTAATGATTGTTGCGTTCATTGTGTGTATTGGAATGTAGTCAGAAGTAAATTAAGCAATTGCATTTGGCATTTACAAACAGACACGTCACAGTCAAAACAGTATATTAAAGTGCTCACCTCTCCCAACATCTTATTAGTCAAAGGCTCATCCGGTCCACCAATATTCAATATCTTCCCCCACCTCTCCTCCTTATACTCCTCCAAGGCACTATCACACATGTACTCTGCCAACTCCTCCTCCGCAATAGGATTGCACTTTGTGACGGCTCCATCTCCAAATAAAACGTACGAGTTCCCGTCAAGGATGGATTCGTACTGACCACTTACGCTTTTGAAGAAGGCGGTGGGTCGGACGATGGAGTAGGTCATTTCACTTTGTTCGGCTAACTTTTCTTCAAATTTTAGCTTGGCTTGTTGAAGCTGTTTGTGTGCAGAGGTCCATCATGACAAATTTAGGAAGCAAAAAATGAGATGTAAGCTTGTATTAGATATAACAAAAGTAGCATCTCACATAATATTGCAAATGTGGAATAAAAATGCAGACCATATGTAAATGCCACTACCCACCTTCAGTACGGGATTTCTACAGCAAAATGCACTCAACAGTACAAAGTGTCGTGCTCCCACAGAAAGATCCCGACCAGCCGTCAGCAAATTGAGTGTTGCCTGATAGTCAATAGCATACACCTCACTCTCTATACCAGATGGGGATGCAAGGCAGGATATGACCATATCCACAGGAGGAGGTGGTGCCGACAGAGCATTATTATTTGATGTACTTTGTGAGTTTCCAATGCATTTTCCAACCGCAATTTCCTTGAATAATCTGTTCACCTCGTCTGCATCCGTGACATCGCATTTGATCAAGGATGCTCCTGAAAGGGCATCATCGGCACTGGCACGAGAGGGATCTCGTACCAAAGCAATGGTATTGTATCCTCGTGATACGCATTCGCGGACGCAGGCTCTGCCGATGTAGCCGGTGCCTCCGGCGATGATGGCCGTTTTCCCTACGCCTGGTCGAGTGTCGATATTGTGGACTTTGGGGAAACTATCCCAAGCAGCATCTTCTGGCGAATTGTTATTGGTATCTTCGTTGATAAAGTCAACAAAGTATGGCCTGTCCAGACTTTCTATTGAAGTTTGTGTAACCCCAACTATGGATCTTTTGTTGTGTAAAGGAAATGATGTTGGTGCAGGCGGTGCAAATGCCAATATTGTTGATGAACATAACAGGACCTGGAATATCGCAATGATGGTGTTGATTCCTCTCATTTTGAATGCACTGGAATCGAGAATGCTCTCTCGTTTTCACACAAAGGATGGAACAGGTTGGGCCGAGCGATGCTTCCTCTTGCTTGCTGAAGTTTTTGCTGCCCTTATGTGATTATTTCCCTTGCTATCTACTGCTACAACATTGCCATTGTAATTGTCATCGATTGGTCGATTGGCTGGAGCGTGCGAGATTCGCGAGAGGAGACCCTGCACGCACCCTGCCTGCCTCTGGGATGGGATGGGGTTCGGATCAGATTTTCTTCACTGTACTGTTCGCGTCAGAGAGATTCGTCAAGATCATTCGTCGTCTCACTTTGGGTATTAGGCTTTAGCAAATATTTGTATTATTGGGTTTCTGAAAAGAAATTGACTGGTGATTTTCGACTGTGATTTTAGGTACAACAGGATTAAAATACGTTTTGCTTAAATCTAATAGTTCTGCAAAAGCGGAAGGTTACTGACGCTGCTGACGTGTTGTTGAAGATATCCATCAGAAGATACCTCCGGAAATATGAGCCCAGTTTTGAAGTTTCATTTCATCTAAAACTTCTAATGTGAACTTTCATCCGCACTCATTGAATTTCATCTATGATGATGATGATGTTATGATCTCTTTAGAGGAGAGTCCAGGAGCCAGGAGACTTGCCATATCATGTAGAGCTCTGGTATGGCATTTTAAGCCCTTTTGAGTCTGAGATAGATGAAACTTCAGATCAACTGTGATGAGTGTGTCAATAGAAACTCTCTTCGCAGTCGCGCACCTCTCTAGGGCACAGCAAGAATTAAATGGCAGACAATTCAGAGCGAAGTATACTCTTTAGTTTTGGAGAATGAAACCCACACGCATTTGTGCATGCCAAATTGGATCCAGATTTTTTTAAGATATGAGTGACAGAAGATAACTTCTATGGAGTCTGGGTACACCATGGAAGCATATTGGCAGTATCTCACAAAAATCTTTTGTTGGCAAATGAAATGGGCCTAGCGCTAATCCTTATTCCGCCATAGGAGCTCAAGATCTCATGCATGCACTTACCCCAAGCAATATTCAGGGAACAAATTAGTAATCATGACTTCCCTTACTTCTGTTGATAAGTTGTAGTAATGGAACTTGTTCTCATTTGGCTGCCCCAATAGCAGATGTGTTCCATACAAATCAATTAATTCACAATTAAATGTCTGCGTGGAGGGCTGGACTAAGGAGCCACTTTTGGACATTTAACAGCAATCAGGGTAATGGTGTAGATCTGTGCCACTCAAAAATGCTACGTGCACTGTACGTAGGTAACAGCACGCACTAGCCTAGATACTAGATAGCATAGTACTAGTATCACATATTAACTTTTAGCGCGTCTCCTCGGCAAACTCATTAGTGTAGTTGGCAGCACCTCTGGTGTCGTCATCCAGTCCTATTGGTTTGATCCCAAAAGGAGGTTGATCATCAAAAAAATTTGACGATCGATTGTTAGTCGAAGTATTACTACAGTTTCAATCGTTCTTTTTTGGGGTCGAGATGTTTTCTCCAATCGAACCATATTTTCTCTGAATCGAAGGCGTTGCTTCCCCGTGCTTTCGGTGTGTGATTTTAAAACGACCAAAAACATTTCGAAGTTTTCAATCTAGCTTCCTCTTGCTTCGTGACGTGCAGAAAATTTTCAAGGTAATTTTTCGAGATGGCGATATTTTTTCCAGCGAGGTGATATTTTCGCCAATAAAAAAGACAATTGATTTGGAAACTGCAGTAGCATGCTGCGGTCGCTTTTTGTCTTTGTGTGCGGTGCCATACGCAGTAGACAAAGCAGGGTTTGAATCTCGTGCGCGTCGCGCATATTTTTTTATGGAACCACATACCTTGATTACTGTTAAGGACAATTATCTCTAAATTTGACCAAACCAAGGGCGAGTAGTGGCACCCATTTGAGGCTTGATGTAAGCTCATGTCATCTGTCGTCAAAGGTGTAACAGGCCCCGTCCTTGATATCTGTATCAACCTCCCTTCACCGAATATGGCCACCAGTGCATTTTTTGCACTTTAGCCAGTTTTTGGGTGCAAAAAGGAGCCCCAAAAATAGAAAATTTTCATAATCGATGAACTAAGTGGATAGAGCTTGTTCCTGGCTTCAAATCTAGTCAAAACGAGCTTCTAACTCCAAAAATTGCAGAGAATGGTCAATTTAAATGAGGGCTCCACACGCCAATTTCCCTTAAAAGCCCAAAATGTACTACCTTTGTTTCCTTTCTCTGGCCCTCAACCCGTCTCTAATGTGAATACAAAGAAAAGCAAGGTGCAAAGTGCAAAAACAAAGTCCCACACATAGAACTAAGAAGGCTGGCAATGGAGCTCTCTGTAGAGGTAGTACTGATTCCTATTGTAGACTTGCTAAACTTACCACAATTTGGAGTCTTCTTCTGTTTTCTTCCATGGCAGCTTTGTTTGTTAGTGCACAATGTATGTCCAAACTATTTTGTGTGAATAGTGGTGTGAGAATGCATACTCTGTTGTAAATGTAGGAACAAGGGTGTACTTGACAATAAATCATCCAGCAGGTAAGAGATTGCTTATTAATCTTCGGATTCGTCACTATAGAAAAAGGCACTAGTTAATTTAACAGTTAGATAGTATATCTGCAAATGAAAAGATTATTGTGATGTTTCAGATTTGACCAAGATTGTGTTCCTGCTAGAATCTTGAGATTCGATGTTGTTCCCGCCATTCCTGCAGCCAGCGGTCGACGTAAGGACGACCACGTAGATAGCCGTTGCCACAACTGTTGAATCAAAACCGAAAACGTAGAGTTCCATCTCTAGGATGGCATAAAGTAATAGAAAAGGTAGGCTGAACAGGAGTAAACGTTGTACTCGTAGATTTTAAATAAAAAGTGAGATGAGCACAGCTCATCTCNGTACTATCTAGTACTCGTCACGATCCCCAATGATCGTACCATAGATTGCTCCCATAAAATGTGAGCGTTAACACAAAGATATCCGTTCGGGACTCCTGTCTGTTCGAACGGTATCTAATACCCGTTTAGTTCTCATGCGTCCGTTAGAACAAAAATGTCAGTAACATCCGCTGTGCATTGGTCACCTGCCAACATTAACGTACAAATCCTACGTTCAATTCTACATATAGCATTTTACTGTTTTTTTCTTGTGAAGTGTTGAAAAAGCAAAAGATTTGAAAACTGTTAGGGCTCCAAAACCCAACATAGCCAAAAAGTTAATTTGGTTTCAAAATATGGACGCATACCAACTGCATGTGGCTTAATTTAAATGCCAGTGGCCACGCTGATGATCACTCTTCACAGGTACAGTTCAACAATGAGGATTTTATCTATAGATACTACCAATGTTGTGCCAACGGTAGTCAACAAACTGACCCATATTATTCTCATTATTCAGGAAGAAAAACATGACGACAACTGCTGCTGTGCAGACCGCATGCCTTTTCTGCAGCAAAGTGTTTACAGATGAGGCATTGATGAAGTATTAGATGAAGTCACCGGAAGGGGGCGACAAAAGGCCATGCATTAGAACTCTGACGGAGTTGCCAAGAGGAGCTGGCAGTATTCAGATATTGGGACCCTTTGTTCAAACAAGGCTTTCTATGCTCCATTTATCAGCGACAAGACATACTATTGCCATCTCTTTAAGCATTGTTAGTCATTTATATTCATACCATGTTTGTTCATTGTATACCTTTTTAAAATACATTTGTAAACTAATGCTTTGTAGCTTTTCAAATAGCAATCTAAATTCGCTCTATTTGTAAGAATTCAAAACATTCTGCAAAGATATTTACAATGATACACATACAAATTTACTGCTTCCCACATGTGCTTACAATCCTCAACAGTACAAAAAATGAAATCCATGTGAAGTTTTGGATTAGAAAAGGTCTTTCTTAATTTGTTATTGTATCATTATTGTCAGACCATTTTTTTATTGTTCCCCGTTACCATTTTCTTACAAGCATTGATCATTCAAAAGTGTTGCAATATTATATACTGGTTTATAGCCAAAGTGATGAAGAATGTGGGAGGCTCTGAATGGAGCAATATTGTAGAGAAAGCCATAATATATCAGTACTTAGTAGTAGATGGCTTTTTAAGTGTTAACTGTGTAGTATCTACCTATGTAATGTATGGTAGAGCTATGCCAGTCTCTATGTTTTGTTGTTTGGCCTGCGAGTGCACACCATTGGATATCAAAGATCATGAACAGGAGTAGTGCTGAACACATTATCCGTGTGAATGATCCCAACAGAGTGCAGCAAATCCATCGCATATTATTATGATCCTGGACCTAATCCTAACAGGCTGCAATAAAAAGAAATCTAGAATACTCAACAATCAGACCACAACAAGCGCTTAACCTCCTCTCGGTTTGCCTCAATATCGATACTCATAGCCAGATGAAAGTCATGATATGTCAGCCCTTGATCTCCGTGCAAATCAACTTTGTCTTCATTTTGCTGTGAGCTGCGAGATCTTGCGCCCCCGGCAATTGGAGGACGGTAGGTAGAACAACGAATGGTACTGCAAAAGACCCATCCCTTTATCTTTCTCCCTTTTCTTTTTGATTTTGGTGATTTCTCAGATGCTGCATTACTACTTCTACCATCAGTGTCAATAGACTTAATCTTCGTATCACTGCCATTGTTTTTATTTCCGGAATCCTCATCACCATGTATATTGTTAATATCATCCACCAATATTCTCTCCATGGAAAGAAAGGGAAAATGATTGAGATTCGTTGCAAGCAGAGAAATATGAGACAAGAATTGAGAAGCCTCGTGAAAGGTAGCATGATAGAATTGTTTTTGGAGAAACTTTGGCTGTATGTCAGTGTTTGTTGCATCTGCATAGTCATCAAGATTGTCTGTGGCACGACTATTCTCGGATTTAAGTAACACCCACCCATCTTCTAACGTTGACATCCAATCACGGCATTGGGCATAAGGAAGAGACTCTCCCTGCAGCCCATATGGATCGCATTTTTGAGTAGGTCGTTTGGCAGTAGGATCGGATTTTGGTCTCTTTTCGAGGGATTCTTTTTGTTGGCTCGAGAGTGTATTCTGTGGTGGAGACAGTGCGTCTGCGGATGACTGGCTTGAAAGGCTACAACGACGCCCTGTGCGGGACCTCGGAATAAGATGGTTTCTAACTAAAAATGAGCATGGTTTATTTGCTCTTGCAGTTGATAATATTGCGGCAGAGATCTCTGTGCAAGAGACATTCGTTGAGAGGAATGACCGTTGGAGTTGGTGGTGGCGGTGGTGCCGGCGATTTGGTCCCCAGAAAATGCCTCTACCAGAACAGCCACTAAGAAGATCATTCGCAGCTTGATATTTAAGCTGAAGTGATGTTAGAGGGTTTCCAATTGCTCTATTTATGCTCGTGATCCTTGCCATTGCGTTGCCGTGTTCATCGTCGCCGTCGCCATTGATGGCACTGCCTTGACCTTGTGGCTGTTATAATATTTATTGTTCGTCGTTGTGGTTGGATTGGAATGGGAAACTGTGAAAAGAGGGCTGGCCTTCGAAACATTTAGCACAGGTTCAACAGCTTAAACGTAGATATTTTGAGAATAATGGGCATCATGATTTGCCCTCTAAATGTAAAAAGATATTACAACCAACTCCGCCACAAAAACAGGCAACAGCAACACCAAACACAAAGCCAACACCTGCCCAACCGCCGTGAAGCAGGCCTACCAACCACTCTCCCGCCCCTTCTTCCGTTCTCCTCTAGAGTAATGATGCCGCCCTCCACAGATACGCCCTC
>JALLOX010001025.1:0-15824 GCA_036939695.1 Thalassiosira ordinaria
GAGAGAGGGCATCCAGCCATGCTGCTCTCCGGTCGACGGATGGGCGGGGAGCAGCGGCATCGACGCATCCCCTCAGCAGCGATGACAGCGAAGGAGTGATGCGCCTACAACAACACCCAGCAAGAGACCAAAGATAATATTATTATCTGCCCCGTCTTGAAAGATGAAAGACGGCAAACTATCCTTCGAGATTGAACAGCTTGAGACGGGAGAGAAAACCTCCGTTCGGCTGGCCGAAGACACCCTCAAAGGATGTCCTCGCCACAAGGTCGGCTGCACGCCCCACGAGTGTCATGGTGCTCTCATGGAAAAGGAAGGATTTGGTAGGATTGATAACAGCTATGCCAACGGCAAGGCAACAACGCTCGTGGAGGCCACCGCCTTCCTCACGCAGTACGCGAACGAGAACGATGGTGCCTATGATGAAACAGGTGGACTGGATGCGCGACTCGGACAGGTGAAGTCGGAGATCGATGCAACCGGGACCTACATTCAAACGTTTGATGAGTTGCAGTATGGTTGCCGCCTTGCCTGGAGGAATTCTGGCCGTTGTATCATGAGGAAGGTTCGTCCGATATCATTATCCATTACCTTTCTTGTGCCAAAGTTGCCATCCTAGGTTCTTGGCTCATATCATATTTCGCATCTTGCATCCTTTGGCCTTTGATACATTTGGTACTTCTCGTAGGTTTCATTCACTCTCGAGCTGCGAGATTGTCGCCACATTGAAACCGCTGAGGACATGTACGATCAAATTCTTGAGCATTTTGAGTATGCCGCGAATGGTGGAGCCATCAAACCTGTGATTAGTGTTTTCCCTCCCAAGATGGATGGTGTATCAGCCCCAGTAAGGATCTGGTAAGAATGAAGCGTGTGGTATTTACATCTCTTATTCGGAGATGTGCTAGTCATCCCTTGTTCAAGTCTACTAACAAAGTCTTCTACTTTTTATTTTCCGCTCGATATTCATTTATTTCAATAACAGGAACCCACAGCTAATTAGCTATGCCGGATACAAACGTCCAGATGGAACCATCATGGGCGACCAGGGTCGACTGGACTTCACCGCTATTGCGGTCAAGTACGGCTGGGAGCCTCCGTGCGATGAGGATAAGTCCGACTTTGATCTCTTGCCCCTCCTCATATCAGATGATATCACGGGTCACGACAAGCCCAAGATCTTTCCAATTTTGCCAGAACATGTGTTGGAGGTACCGATTGAGCATCCTGAGCACGAGGCCTTCGCTGACCTTAACCTCCGTTGGTATGCCTTGCCTTGTATCTCGAATATTGGGGTTGATATTGGAGGAGTTGTGAGTTGATTAATATTACATGTAATGTGTTGTGTTTGCGGATAACAAGTTCAATGCATCCTCACATTTTCCTCCGTCTTTCTCTGGCATAATTCTCTCTAGATCTATCAAACTTGCCCATTTAATGGCTGGTGCGTTGTTTACATCTATTTAATTTACTTCGCTCTCTCACAAAATATTGTACTTATCTATCACTATCTATTTTCGTGTTGATTTGTAGGTATGCCGTCACAGAGATTGGCCGTGATTTCCTGGACAAACAGCGTTACAATCTGGCCCATGCCGTGTCTATTGCTTGTGGTATCCCTCGGACTACGTTGGCCGTATGGAAGGACGATGTGCAGCTTCAAGTTCATCGTGCACTTCTTCACTCATTTGCTAAGCATTCAGTTAGCATCGTTGACCACCACACTGCAAGTAATTCGTTTCAGGAATTCTTCCAGGAGGAGATCAAGCAGCGGGGAAAGTGTCCTGGTGATTGGGTTTGGTATGTGTCCATTCTGTTTAGATTCGAAGTGTGTAGTTCATGGTATCATTAATACTTTCTCTCGAACAAAAATCTCTAGGCTTGTCCCTCCGGCTGGAGGTAGCATGACTTCTGTGTTTCATCAAGAAATGTTCAATTACTTCCAGAAGCCTCAGTACAGGGTACTTGTTGATATGTGGGAGGAAGTTGGGGTAATGGCTGATAATGTCATGATTGATACTCCTGTTGGTGCAGGTTTGATGCCTTTTGACAAGGAAAAGTGTATCTATGACAACATTGGTACGAGTGATACAACACGATTATATGTCTACAGATACTGACATGAATGGTTCTAATGTTCCTCTTTAATATCTGGATTTGTACTCATTTTTTCTTCACATCACAGTTGTCTGTTATGGGAGCGAAACGGGCACATCGATGAAGTATGCCAACATTATTGCAGGAACAATGGGGGAGCATTGTGTTGGTCCAATTGAAATGGACAGTGTCCCAGCTTTGATTTCTCTTTACTCTGGCTTGGACAACCAGACGAGTCTTTTGATCTTAGTCACTTCCACATTTGGCAAGGTATGTAACATATGACAACTTACACGCAAGGTACATCATGACTGCTCTCATCCCTCTTCTTTTACCATACAAATTCTTTGACCTCTGCTAGGGCAATCCTCCAAATGGCGCCACAAACTTTATCCCTGAACTATCAAAGTTGGACCCTGTGAAGAATTGGGACTTCACTGTACTGGCGTTGGGTAATAGTGCTTATGTGAACTCCTTCATTGCCTTTGCTTTGGATGCAAGTGACGCTCTTAAGAAGGCTGGGTGTAAACCCGTCATGGCCATTCAGATTGCAGATGAGCTGAAGAATCAAGACGAGACATTCTCTGAATGGGAAAGGAAATTATATGGCAACGCATCTAGTGTTGTGTACCTCAAGAGTGCATCGGTTGAAGGTGGTGACATGAGCAATGGCAACAAAGGTACAAAGAAGATGAAGCTAACCTATGTTGGAAGTGCTCCATTAACCAAGGATACTAAGACTATTGGAACTGAACTTCAGAAAAATCTTGAAAAGGATTACAACAAGCCATGGGTCACTCACGCAGGCACCCTACTTCGTTCCACAGACTTGTTTACTTTCAAGGCAAAAGACAGTACCACCCATGAACATCTTTATTCTGGCGCAGTAGAGGCAGGGGACCATGTTGCTCTATTCCCTAAAAACCAAGCTTATGGCATTGAAATTATCCTGAGAATGTGCTCTATCAATGATATGTCAAAGGTTGATGAGTATCGCAAGAAAGTTGAGCGTGACATTGATCTTACTCGACCCCTGACAATGGGTAGCATTCGTTCTCTTTATGATATTTGCCCTAGCACAAACACAAAGGCTAAGGCAGTGCTTGCTTTGTATGTGTCGAACTCTGACCGCAGCTCTGATGACCCAAACAGTACAGCAAACAACAATCCAACTATGGAGATGCTCATCTCTTCATTGCCACCTGGTCTAGTTCCAATTGAATGGGTGCTGGAGCAGTGCCCTTCCATGATGCCACGTTTCTTTTCTATTGTAAGAGCTTTTCTTTGGATTGTTCTACTCTCAAACACCAGATCTATTTTTTCAATACTGACAATTGTAACGATCCTCTCAAATGCAGTCATCTATCAATGGAGATGAAATTACCATTACCCAGAGCTCATTTCACTTCCTTGATCAGAAAGTAGCAGGCACGACATCAAAATGGCTTCGTTTAAGTCTTCAAGAGGGAGATAAGGTGGAAGTCATCTTCTCTAGGACTGATTTTCATCTCCCTGAAGATGAAAGGGCGCCAGTCATTAGTACGTTTTTGACAATTCAATACTCGTTCTACTAACTTTAATCACTGTTGTGAATCAATAGCATAATGCCGCATTCATGTTCTATCGCATTCAATATCAGTGATTGCTGCTGGAAGTGGGATTGCTCCATTCAGGTCTTTTTGGATGGCCAAGAAACAAAATCCTATGCACTTATTCTTTGGTTGCCAGTATGAATCGGATGTACCATTCAAAACTGAGCTGGACCAGCTGAAGGGATCTGGTCGGTAAGACGGTATGCATGCCATTGACTTCCAGTACTGTTTTCAAAAAGAATGCTCAATACTTGCACATTATTGTCTCTATCCCAAATAAAGCCTAACCCTCTATCCTGCATACAGTCGAGGAGAGAATGCTCAGTATGTCCAAGATAAGCTTTTGGAGGAAAGAGACACTATCAGGGATCTGTTGAGTAAAAAATCTGAGACGACCATATACGTGTGTGGTTCCCCTGAGATGGAATACAGCATTAGGGAAATGCTAGTCAAGGTTTGTGTGTTTGGGTTATTGTTTATTTAGTATGTACTGTATGACCTTGGTATGACTCAGTTGATGTTGTTGCATCAAAACTATGTTTCACCAAGATTATTGGTAAAGGTGTCGTCCAGTCAACAATGTCCTTTGCCCGCATGAAAGTGCAAGGAAAATATATCGCCGAAGTGTACGGCAAACCTGCAAAGAATTCGGATAGCCCAATGGGTAGTCTTTTTGAAGAGTGTTTGGCAAAAACCATTCACACGGCCTCATCTCTTGCTAGGATCGGTGTCCCCAAGGCAAGAAAGGAAGCCAAAAAGAGGCGCCAGTCTACTCTTTTGAATACAGGTGGCCGCATGAGGCTGACAGTCAGGCCTGTCATGACAAAGGGTAAATCAGTCTGGCGTATGATGCCCGACGCTGTTGATTCGGACTCTGAGTCTGACTCAGATGAAGTCATTGGATAACTTATGAATTGGTAGCTTAGGTGGTACCTGCAATGGAGTCCAAGGCAGAGCCAGTACGATGCACCAACCTGAACAGAGCGAAGGGAAAATGTTAAGAAATTATTGTTTGTGGGTTGGAGGGTTGAAATAGTATTGATATTATAGCTCTAATAACAATTCAATGTAGTAAAAAGTTACAACTTTCTCAAGTCATCAGGATTAATCAACCTACTGACGCCTCTAAAATGCTGTTTTATAGGCCTTCTAATAATATTCTAGTGGACAGTTGTTGCTGGTGTCACTTTTTCTCCTCTTAAAGCTCACATGCAACTTTGCGATACTAGATGCTTCGACAGAAGCCGACATGTATAGATGTCTCTTTCTTCCTCTAGAGACTATACTATCCGTATACTTTGCTTTTTAGATTAGAGAGTTTGCCTTGTTGTACTGGTCCTTTTTATAGACACTTCCTGTAGCCTGTGTCGCAGCTTTTTTTAGGTGAAGCATTAGAGAACACATTGATCATCATGTTGGCGGCAACTTCTTACAAGCATAAGACTTTTGGAGAATGAGTCGTCTAAGGATTTAGGCTTATAGACTTTCAGAGGTCTTTAGATTGACGTCGTATAAATTGATGCCATATCAATGGACAATGTAGAATAGATTGAATATGAATCAATATGATATGCACGGGTGCCATGATAATTGTTGTCTGCATTTTAGCTGTATTTGCGAGGCAACTCATGGTGAGATGTATATAGCTGGATTGGGAGACCCAAATTTGCCATAAATTTCAATATCCGATCGCATCAATCATCTAATAAGAAGGAACATGTTTCGGCACATTGCCATAAATCACTCAAACCCTAGCAACTTCAGCCTGGACCACTTAAGCAATGGTAGCAACCAGCAATGAAATTAAAGCATGTAGCACCAGAACATATATTCACAGTAAATACAAGAATCACGCCCTATGTCAAGTTTGTCTTATTTCCGGGTCTTCAGGTGTTGCCGGAGTGCCCAGCCTCACTTTGATCACATTTTCTACTGGAGCCGAAGCTTCCGGGAGCCGGGATTAGTGAACCGTCATTGGAGCCAAATGTATTGTAGATCAAAGATATGTTTCAATTGAGTGAAGACCGAGGAACCTAAAAAGCCGTTCCGTATGGATGAAGATGATTGTATTTTTGATGATCAGCGTGATGCGAGATCTACCTATCTTCCTCCATCATTAATAACTCCTCAGGGACTGTAACCTTGGTGTGAGACATGGAGGTGCGCTTTTGGTTGGGTACGGTTGTAGTTTGGCTGTTGCTGGAATGGTTTTGCGGTCTTTTGATTTTTTTGCTCCTCTCCCCCTGTTTCTTCATGCTTTTCATATTCGATATATTAGATTTTTGTTTGATACACTCCTGATACACTCTCCGCCTGCTCTCCTCCCTCTCACATACTCGAGCTTGCTCTCGAGAACAGGTAGCTCGAGCTGGAGAGTGGAGTGAGAGTCCAAGCTTGATGGATATAGACGTCTCCCGACAATAAGATGGATGCCGGTGAATTTATCAATACTGCTCCGCGATAAGCGAGAGCTCATTCGTGGACAGATGTCATTTGAATGACGCTGACCCGCCACTGAAGTTAATTCTAGTGTGTTATGGTGGTGTTTCCTCTCCCTAGAGGGCCATCGTAGTGCCATCAGAACATACTATCGATGTCAACATCAACATATCATCGCTTCTTCGATCGAGGAGGAAGGAGGAAGATCAACACTGCGTTTATGATTGTGCATTTTGTACACCACGTGAGATCTTGACCCCACCACCGAAACTAACTGAGCTCCCTCAAGACATGAGCTCAAATTCTAGTTTGACCGCTCTCATAGATTTCCATTCGTGAGATGATGATGGAGGAGGTTGGAAGTCGAGGATAGGATGGAGGTGGAGGAGGTCGGAAGACAAAAACAAAATGAGGACGTACGAAGGTGAATGTGAATGATAATAGGTATGAGTAGATGATAATACCGATCGCTTGGTGATCGATCGGTCGGTCGTTGCAGGTCGTCGGTACATACTACTTACATAGGTATGTTGTACTAGCCTCCGCGCTTCGCGCTCCGGCTAGCGCTTCGCGGGATAGTTATATTAGGCAGTAAGTGCCCTGGAGTTGATGAAGAGGTCCCATAGTGCCATTTAGTTTGCGTTAATAATGTAGAAAAATGAACGAACGGTGACCAGACTGATGAAGGGCGTTCGTGCCCCTCTGGGCCTGGAGTTGGTTGAGGACGGACAGACCAAGGAATGGCGGGAAAGATTCTATAAATGGGACTCCATGAAATCGGGAGACGGGGACACACCGCTGGCAGGTGAAAAGCCTCTTTAATTAGATGGATTATTTGTATGTAAAGCGGGCAAAATTTACTAACAAAAATAGTTCGTGGAACATCCTGGAAAGATAAGATAGAATCGCCAAGCAAGAGAGCGAGGAGGAATTCGAAAATAGAAGAAACATGATACCTAGACATAAGGTATTCCACAGTGTAGCAGAAAGGCTTAATGCTAATTTTCTCAAAGGAAAAGAAGGGATAGAAGTTCAATTTGATGCCACACTTTTTTCGCCTTTATTTTGTGGAGACATTCTTGCTGTTAGTATGTAGTTGGTAGGTACTCTATGATTATGATGTGTCAAGAGGAACATATTGTCATTCTCCCCAACAAAAAAAACACAGCCGAGACCAATATCAATATCGTACCTCCGAATCACAATTTGAACGCACAGTCGATCAGCAGCAGAACGTCAGCGCCTCCATCAAACTCTACCCCCCTGAGAAAATGCACGATACTCTGATCAACTACCGCCTTGCCGCAGCTCTACTCGCTGCACTCCCTATGGGCAAATGTAGCAGCTTGAGCGATAATCATCAACACGTTGTGACTATCGATGGAGGAAATAAAATAGCTCGTGCTCGGAAGCTCAATCCTTTGAGGGGGTTGGTGAGCAGATAATTTGTTTGTTGAACTGTTATGTGAGACATAAACTTTTGGTCTTCTCTCAACCAATGAATGTATTTTGTCTCGCGAGAAAGAACAAGGAAAATGATATTGGTGACGGACCAGTCCCCATCGTAGGCGGAACGCCTCTTAATCCTGGTGATCGGCCATACCTTGTCTACCTTGATGGGTGCGCCGGAACACTCATCTCACCAAGAGTGGTACTGACAGCAGCACGTGAGTTTGTGTCAATTGTTTTGTGGATAATATTGCCAAAGAGGCACCCCTTTTGACTCACATGTTCATATAATATTATACGATCCAGATTGTTTCACAGATTCCAATGGAGATTTTACGACGGATGGTGTAGACATTGTTGATATAAATAGATTTGCTCTTGATGACAACACAAATGTTATCAGTTTTCCTATTTGCACGTCTGAATTCAGCACAGGGTGTGATCTAAGCGATGAGGCCTATGTTGTGCGAGACCCAAATTTCGATGAAGACAGCTTTGAAAGAGACTTTGCGTTAATCTTTTTACCTGAAGAAATTACGGGTTTTGATTATGTGGCTTTGAATGGTGATGAAAATATTCCTGCCAACCAAGGCGACCAGTTGGAGATCATAGGTTGGGGAGACACGAGCGATGGTGGATCTGGTTCAAACATTCCACTCAAAGCTTTCGTTGACTATATACCAAATGAGGCTTGTACAGAGAACCCCTATAAATACGATGATGATGAGATTTTTCCAGACATGATGTGTGCCGGAGGTGATGGAAAGGACACTTGTAATGGAGACTCTGGTACGTAAATATCCTATAGTATCTTTCATGCGTTTTGTTCTTCAGAGCGCCAGAAGCACAAAGTTTATTAAATCCTGCCATTCTCTGTCCAAACAAAACTCAAACTCATAGGTGGCCCAATGCTACAGTACATCCAAAACAAACCAGTACAAGTGGGAATTACAAGTTGGGGTGGTGGCGATTGTGCTGAACTAAAGTATCCTGGAGTTTACTCTCGTGTGAGCGAAGGCGTAAGTTTCTCAATTGCTGGTGCATTATTTTTGCAGTGTTGGATCTCATGAATGGGTGTTATTTTCATTTTTATCTAATACTTATCTGCATACATATTCCTCTTATCCTCACTACAACACAGTTTCAATGGATAACTGAAACTATCTGTGATGGGGATAATGTTCCCACGGATGAAGTCTTTTGCGTCACGCAATCTCCTACAACCAGCCCATACCCTACAGCTAGCGTATACCCTACAGCCGGTCCATGCCTTGGGATGCCAGTGAGGGTGAATGTCAAGACAGATGAATATCCTGGTGAGATTCAAATATGTACCTTTTTGCCATCTGGTCCCCTCAACTCTTCAAAACTGACTCCACCGCACTTATCAGAGGAGACCTCGTGGGAGCTCGTCAATACCTGCACAAACACTGTTGAAAAGTCAAGTGAGGTTGATTTGAGTTATCCCTACACCTCTGCAGAACTTACCCTCTACTCAGATGAGTATTGCGTGCCATGGGCTCAATACACTTTCACTATCAACGATTCTTTTGGAGACGTTATGTGTTATTAATGCTTTGGATGCTATACTTGTTTTCGAGCTGAAGCTGAAAGGTGCCTTTTGCCCACTGTGAATAGGTATTTGTTGTGAATTTGGAGAGGGCTACTACAGTATCGAGTGGGGGGCAGACTACAGTATCATCATTGAAGGTGATGGGGACTTTGGTGACACTGCAAGTAAAACATTTGGATCCTGTGAACCTCCAACTAAGGAGCCTACTGATGCACCTACGAAGGTGAGTATGATCCGTGACAATATTTATAATTGGCAGATCCCTTGGTATTGAACTGCATCACACTCATCTCTGATGTGAACTCCTTTCTGCGAAAAGGTACCCACCAACTCGCCAAGCACAAGCCATTCCCCAACTAAGGAGCCCACTGATGCACCTACAAAGGTGAGTATGATCCGTGAAAATATTTAAAATTGGCAGCTCCTCTTTGATACTGAACCGACTTCACCCTCATGTTTGATATGATATTTTTTTCTACGCATAGGGGCCCACCAACTCGCCAAGCACAAGCCCGTCAAAGAAACCGTCTGATTCCCCAACTAAGGAGCCCACTGATTCGCCTACCAATAAGCCTACAACTGCACCCACCGAACCCTCTCCTACGGATGCGCCTACCAATGCAGTGAGTCCTTTTTGCATTTTTTTCTTTTGTTGCCTTTGATACTTTGTTTTCACCTCGCTCATTAATCTTTGTCATGCTTCACGTAGCCTTCCAAGAAGCCCACATCTGCACCAACCGAGAGTCCCATCACTCCAACAAAGTCTCCTACGGATGCACCTACCGATTCAGTGAGTCTTCTTTGCCTTTTTTCAGTAACTTTGATACTATGTGCTCGTTTGCTCAATATTCTTTGCTTCACATAGCCTTCCAAGAAGCCCACATCTGCACCAACCGAAAGTCCCGTCACGCCGTCGCCTTCTACCTCACCAACTATGGTTAGTCTTTCTTCTGCCGGATATCTAGTGCCCTAAGACATTTTCAATTGTACTAACTCACCAATCATTTATATTTTCTGTTGTACCAAATGAAGGAACCAACTGATGCGCCAACCACAACCCCCACAAAGGTGAGTACTACCCAGCATGAGAATTTTACTTGTACTTTCCATGTATCCATCGTCGATGGTTGGCTGGCTCTAGGTGTGAAGGAATCTCCTTTCTCATAATGCTGTTTGTACCCTCGCACTATTCATGTATGCATGATACTTTTCCACTCCCACGCTTTCAACGCCACTCAAAAGAAACCTACTGCCTCGCCAACCACAAGCCCCACCAAGAAGCCCACTGTGGTTAGTTTCGTTCACGCCAAGACTTGTCTGCCAACTAATTCAACTTTCTCTCACACACTCTCTCTTGTTTCTATTCTTGTAGGAGCCAACGGATAGTCCCACGAAAAAGCCTACTACTGACTCTGGAAATACACCCCGCCCTACAACATCTCCAACCAAAGGCTCCAAGGCTTCAAAGGCAACCAAGCCGAGCCAAGAAGTAGCGTACGAGTGGATGTCATATGGATCGATGCCATACGAAAATATGTCATATGGATCGATGCCGTCCGAGTCGATGTCGTATGACTGGACCATGTAGAAAGAGTGAATATGGAATCAATGGTATTGGTTGGCGCATCAATTGAAGTCTATCAACATGATGACGAAAGAGATGAGAAGTTTTGCCAGTAAGGGGTCACTGCCACCACCACTTGACTGATGTACAGTATATGTTGCTCATTTTAAGAGCTTGGCTGCCACTTGTATTAGTTATTTGTTTGGAGGTCTTAGAGACATTGGTATTTTAGCCAATAACAATTCAATGTAGTCACAATAACCTTCAAAATGTTCTAAAGTCATGTTTTGTTTTGGACAACTCTAAAGCCATTCCGGTGAAATTTTATGACCTACTTCTGGATCCGGAGTCATATTATAATAATAATATTGCGTCTAGGTAGTTGAAACCCCTTTCAAAGAAACAATAGATCCATACTACACAAGATAATATGCGGCAACATCGAACTCTGTGATGGCAGAATCACAACATGACGGTCACTCTAGTCCACTCTGTTCACTTCACCATCTGCCCCAATATGATACTTGCCAGGCTCATTAATGATGATCTCCATAACCTCATGTTTGCTCATCGTGTACCCCCTGATGGCAACTTCCTCTGGAACATCTGCCCCATCTGGAATTTCCACAGCCTCGTACCCCTTGTTTCTCACGACCAATCCATCCACAGTCACATCACAATTGTGACCCGTCCGAATCACCAGGGCACCGTCCAAATCAAGATTCTTCACCTTTAGATCCTCTCCTTCCAACACAAGTGATGAGCGTTTTGTGATTTTTCCACTCTCGACCTTATCCATCACCTCTTGTTGTGTGATTGCAAAGCCTGGGCAGAGGATGATGCGCGGGCCGGGTGTAACAGGAATGCCGGCGATAGGCACAAGATCATCTTCTGTCGTGACCTCAAGGTCGACTCCCGCAAACTTTAGCTTGCGTTGATTTTGTACGTATTTGTCAGATTCTGCGGAGGACATTGTTCCGGGTGCCGATCCTCCCTTTTTGACATCCTCGACTCCAGCATCCAAAGAGTTCTATTTGGATGTTTGAGTTTTGGTATCATGCAGCATCAGCTATAAAAAGGGATGTAGGGCAAAAGTTTCACATATCATAAGGCACTGCTCACCTTAGCCGGACTAAACGTAAACCATCGATCAAACATTGTAAAGCCGATGTTTGCCTCGCTACCCATCTCCTTCTGAAACAACTTGGGTATATCCTGCATCATGCATTCCAACCTTGTGGGCTTCTTGAACTCCGTCCGTGTCTCATCCTTGTACTTCGGGTTGACGAATTCAATCACCACGCCACGATCCTCGCCCGCTAGTGTCTTGGCGTATGCCCCCATTTCGATGACAATGTTGTTGGCGTTGCCAGGGTAGGGTGAGTATCCAGTGGATGGATCTGGGACATCACCCTTGCAGTCTCCTTGGGAGGAGAGTAGGGGATCTAGCTGATTGTACTCAACGTTAATGACGAGACTCTGTGATACAATAATTGTTGTAAGATGACATAGTTTGAGTAAGATTAATTCCTGTACCAGAATATTAACTATATCATCTCACCTTTTCTGGATCAGTCTTGTGCCTGATATGAGATTAAAGAGAAGAGGAGCAAGGAAAAGTTGATTAGAAGGCATGAGTCAGTCGAAAAAAGCACATCTTGTTCCAACTCTGTAAACTCACTCCAACCTCGCAATAGCTCCAGCAGCTTCCCCTGCAAGCCTAGGAATGCAAATACTATTCATATGAAAGCCCTTGGCAATGCTCACACCCAACGTGGGTAACACACTATTGATCACCAACGCATTTGTATCCTGCAAAAATATCACGTGCTTCTTCCCCTCACTGTACCACTTATCAACCAATCCCTCCCGATACAACAAATGATGAACGTCACCATGTCCATGAGGCTTAGTCTCCACCTCCCAGCGTGACTTCATACTCAATCCAGCATTGCCATTGGAGAGTGCCGCCACTTTATCCTGCTTCACAATCACCACCTGCCCCTCGTCAAAGCCAAAGTTATCATTATCCTCAAGCAATTTGCGAGTCAGTGGATCGGTATCGTCCGACGTCATAATGACCAATGGGATGCGAATGTGATCTTTACCAGTCTTGAGATGTGCCATGCGCTGCATTGCCTGGATGTACTTAGCATACACTTCCAGGTAACACTTGTTGGTGCACAGATTCGTCTCCAGACTTAGTTTGATTCCCGAGTAACCCAATCGTTCGCCTAATCCTCCGGCAACGAGGACGAAGACTGTGTCCCCGATTCCCGTGAGGCCGGCCTGTTCGGCTTCGGAGAAGGTCATGCCAGTGTGAGCGTTTGCGTGTGGGTCCTCGTAGGATAGACTCTCACCCTCGGGAACCGATGCTTCAAATTCAGCAAATGGGTTGGTACCATCGGCGGACTCTTTGAGGAGGGTTTTTGCCTTTGAAAGGTAGGCTGGAAGACCTCCCGGATAGGATCCATCAAGGTCAGCAATCTGCAGTACATGAATATTCATGATTTTTTGAAAGATTCATAAAAAGGTGAGGTACATGCAATATCATCTCTGCATGCATCTCAGATGTAATTGCACTAGATAGTGAAATTTTTGGCCAGAACAAATAAAATATAGCAAGCACTCTACACCCTGGACCACAGACCCTCATGCATAAACCATTGTGCCAATTAGCTCATAGCAAGCAAATTTCTCAGCATTTCAGTAATGCAATCAAGCAAAAACACCCCAACAAATTTGATTTTCCATCTCTTGCATTGAAACAACCAAACAGACAATCTATCTTCACAATACAAGAATGCTTGCCAGGTGTGGAAAATTATACTTCAATTTCTTTCTGAAACTTGCATAGGAATCAATCAAACAAACAAACAAACAAACAAACACATCCTACGAAAGATTCATAAAAAACATGAAATATTCATCTCTGCATGCATCTCATATGTAATTGCAAGTTGCACTAATGCTGCTTTTTTTGCCAAAACAAATAAAACATCCCAACTGTCTATCTTCGAGCAACTACACCCGGAATCAAACACCCTCATGGATAAACCATTGTGCCGATGATGTATCAGTATCAACATGTGCTTCTTTTCTCGCCAAAAATAAATCATAGCTGCCAATCCCTCAGATCTCAGTAGTGATGCAACCAAACAAAAACACCCCAACAACTGAACTCATGAGAAATGTACAGTAAATGACCCAATCAAAATCTTGAAGAATCTCTAAGCCAGCTTGGTACAATAAACTGATGCAGTTGAGGGTTGTAGCTGTACAAGAAAAACGGGTGGTACACTTCGAACCAACTCTACATAGTCAAACTAACTGAACCATAAAACGCACCTGCTCGGCCAGCATCCTCTTCTCCTCATCCTCTACACCCGCCTCCGGCCAATCGGCATACACATGCTTCTGACCATGATGACCACTCGACAAATCATACAGAATCAAACGCGACAGAGCCGCGCGGCCGCGGTCGCTCAGCAGATCCCAGTTGGATTGGGAGATGACCTCGAGGGCCGGGCCAATGTCTGATCCGAGGGTTGCAGTTGAGGCTGCCAGTGATGAAGATGAGGACTGTTGAACCGATGCACCTCCTCTGGGTAGGAAAGCATGCCGCCGATTCTTTCCATGGAATGACAACGCTGTCGAGGAAGCTGATGATTGCGATAATGGCGTCGACGTGAAGCCGTTTGCCAGGACGGCGCTGCTGCCACCGTTGTGGCTACCGCTGGGCGATAACAGGAGGAGCGGTAGGAGTGGGATGGCGCTGGATAGTTTTGTCATCCTGCGTGTATATTTATTTTCCTTTTACTGGGATGTGAACAATGTATTCCATTGCCATCGCAATTGCCAATATTGGATTTGGATATGTAGTTGTTGATAGTTGAACAAAAGCAAAAGATTCACTTGCTTCCACCTATCGACTATCGAGTGACACCAGCTGACGTCAGCCTTTTTGTGCGCCAAAAATCACACACCACAACCAATCAAACACAACACAAAAAAACTAGATATTGTAGATAGTGCAAGTAACCACAAGCAAAAGGACATGCCCAACATGCAACCTCATGCAACATGCAACCAACAGGAGCCCACATGTTATTTTCAATGTGATTATACTTCCTGTGTCCTTCTTGCTTCTCTCTATCTCCTCCCCCAGGCTTTTGGTCGTCCTTCCGCTTTTACACAACACAATAACAATGAGGTATGATATGCTTGACAATGATGTGCATTTCTCTTCCTTAGACTTAGAAGACAAAACTAAGATCCTTTCCATTCTTATGGCCTTTGATACCACATGTCCGCCGGTGCACCCCAGCCAGGGAACATCAACTGATATGAAACGTATCTTTGAATTATGGATGCCAATTCTCTTCATGTAACAGTACAGTCTCCAGAATCTGATTGATCCAAAGAAAGATGCATATTTAGCTCTTATCTCTCACTGATGCGCTCCATGCTTCAAAAATCTGCAACACAAATTATCACATAGTTCGGCACAAATTTTAAGAGTTATCACATACTTTGGCACAATCCTAATATGTTGTAGAAAACTTTAAGGTGGTATTTTCTCAAAAAATGAGGACCCTTAGAATGATATGCAAAGCTTGGACTCTTAAAAATTTCTAAGGACTATTTGCATTTAGAGTTGATTTGAAAGACATGACTTTTACAATATTGATATTATTGATCCATTGATTCATGTTTTGGTATTTTTGTGCAAAGAGCGAAGTGCAAAGTCATAAATATGTGGTAGGTGCCTATGGCATGGTAATACCCCGCAGCTCATGCTTCAAAAAGCACTCTCTCATCAGTCCTATGGCTCCTCCTCCCTCGAATCTCTCTCTCTATTTAAGGTATATGCAGATCATTTATGCATCTCACCACTTACCAATGAATTCTGTCAATTGGCGATTTTTCAGGGTCATACAGGCCTGGTGCAGTCTTTTGGACATAACAAATAAAGAGTGCCACGGTGCCATGAAGGACAACCATTGCTGCAGAGATGTTTGACAAGGCTTCTTGGGTGCCTTCGGCAGATCAGAAAAGCTTCTGATGGCATGCATTGACCCCTTATGCATCTCACTACATTTAATTCACT
>JALLOX010001031.1:0-15738 GCA_036939695.1 Thalassiosira ordinaria
GGTCTGTGGGAGTACCATACCGGAGTAGGAATAGGTAGAAAAGTATCTATTGGAATAGTACATATGTATGTAGGAATGAAACAGTGTACAGGAACAATTTTGGGCAAATTTCAGGAATGCAGTATCGCCTTCGGCGCCCATTTTCAAAAAGAAAAATATCGAAAATTTGGGGCGCCCCGAGGGCGCATCAACCATTCTCTCTGAAGCCTGAACCTTCTTCACTTTGCATGTCACCCCAGATAGGTACCTATCTAGACTCAGATGTCTCACCATGACTGCATTCCATTGGGTCGAGCAGCCGCATACCTAGCGTGTTAATCTAATTCATCCCTAGAAGATATTAAAATTGTCAGTGCCCAGATCTCGTTGGATTAACCAGGATCAACAGAAAAGGTTGAAAAATCTTCACTTAGAGGTGTACATTATGTAAAAGAGTAGGTTGGGGTGGGTTGCAGGAAAGTAAGAAAGATGCAATCACCACATCTGTCTTTGCATCACTGAATGCTTTTTACAAATTGAGGCCATGCGCAGCACACAAAACTTTCAGTCTTCCACAATAAGTCCCAGGAGAATGCTAACGGCGGCCAACAGAGGCAGTTGGGATGATCTGCGCCTACTATCCTGTTGCATCGAAATTGCATTCTCTTAGACTACTCAATACTGACATAGAGAAAGGAACACGAGATGGAACAAGCCATGCATTGCATTGTATGATGGCTCTAAGCTGGGGGACATTGCCTGATGTAGCCAAAACTTCCAGCCCTCTACAGTGTATCAAGAAGGGCATTCATGTCATCAGAAAAACTGGCGCCGTCATCACCCCCAACAGATTCGCCTGGCAAACTACTGTCATCATCTTGTTCCTGGGAGCTTGTTTTGGTATCTTCTTGATCTTGGTGACTTGATTCAAGATGAACTTGAGTATTTTGGAACTGATGATTGCTATCGCTTGGTGTAGTAGTTTCTGTTGAGGTGTATTCTGATCCAGATGAAAAGGCGAAATTACTTTGACCGATTGAAGGAAGTTGATACTCATTTTGATGTTGAAAAGAAAACTGGTTGTTTATTGAATTTGAGGCAGCTGCTGGTGCTCCTGGAAAAATTGCAGCCATTGATAGTGTATTCTGAGTCAGTTGCGTTCTTGGAAAGTATGCTGAATTAATGTTCGAAAGAGTCGGAGGAAGCGACCACCTTGAACGTTGAGATGGAGCCTGATTGTTCAAAAATGTAGATGCTGCTGCTGGCTCCACCGGAAAAATTGAAGCTGCAGGAGATTCTTGAGCTGGTTCATTTCTTGAATTTGACGTATTTGGAACTTGGTACGATGCAAGAGCTTTCATTACTGCACCTACATCTGAACTCATTGAATATTCTGCTTGTCCCAATATCGCCTGGTCGCTGTCAGAGGATGATCTTTTTCTTGTGGCTGATGCCGGTCCGTCTCTTTCTACTTCTGATGCACTTGCTTGAAAATCAGTATTCTTTGCATGAGTACTTAAGCAAGGCATTGAGGCGCTAAGCACTTGGTTAGTGGTGTAGGCTCTTGAAATCTCTGACAAATTCGCTTGAGCTGTGGGCATCATTTCATTTTGTGCACCCATGTTTGATGAGGGACGAATTGTCGACATGAGCATTGATGGCCAAGATTCATTTGTGGCTGCAGCCAAAGCTGCTGCTGCCAAACTCAGCGTAGAATCTTGAGGAATAGCCACATTTTGCAACATTGTACTTTGTGCATGATTGCTCCAGTCTTGAGCTTGAACAGTTGACGCTGGTTGCGATGCAAACATCATGTTTGAAGCTGCATCTTCTTGTCTCGTAGAAATGGGTTTCGAAGAAGAATCAGACTTGAGAGCTAATTCCGTTGCTTCCACTGCAGGACTAGCTTTTAGTGAAGATGCTTGATTATCTTTTCTCCAACTTGTAATTGCAGGATACTGATGTAAATCTGACATCGAAGTGCCCAGCATATTTGTAGCAGATCCTGAATTTTGATGAGGATATGAGTGTACTACCGGCATCAATGAATCATGAGCATATGAGGATGGTATTGCAGTAGATGCAGAATCTAAATTTGCAGCTGCGTAACTTGGAGAACATTCTGAATTGACTGGCGGCACAGGATACAAATCAGAAATGCGGTAAAAATCAGGCTCTCCTTCTGGAAATGGTGCGAGCTTCCCCTGATTGGAAGGCGCTCGTCTCATCAATCCCGTTAGACGAGGTAAGCCGCGTAGAAAGAACTCGTGGTAGTAACAGCCCAAGTCGGGTCCAGACCTGTAGAGTCTTTTGAATCCCCAGCCGTTCAGCTGGCGAGTAAAGGATTCGAACTTGGTCTGGCCAAAGTATTCAGGGACCGCCCTCGACGTTAGAAGAACTTTGTTCCTAATCTTGAAGGCTCTGCCATGCGGCTGCAATCCAATTGAAGAGTAGAAAAGATTTGGAAAATAAGGTGAGCCAATTGTGTCGAACCCCGGAAACAATTGGACATAATTAAGAAGAAGACACGCCTGAATATTCTCTTCTCTCACCATCCAAAAAATAATGCGCGAGTATTCAGGCTCGGATAGCATTCGATGAAGCTTCGCAGGGAAATTAGAGCCAGACTTCTTATGCTGGACGACTTCCCCGCCCTTTTGAAGGTAGCGAGAAAGGTCGCGGTAGGTGTGATCGACTTTTTTTTTGCCACTGCAAGCACTCATCTTTGGTGAGGTCGAGCAGCCAGATGAGGATAAACAATAAATACCGCGCCACACGCATGCCCGTGGTACAACACCATCATCAGAGAGAATAAAACGCGTCACTGGCCGCGCTGCCGGCGCCCTTCTCTTTCTATGTTTTGCTTGACCATACCATACTCATAACTCATATGGTACCATAGGCCTTTGCCCATAGTGGGGAGCAAACCTCCATTCCGTTGGCTATGCACACATTCTAGCCCACTTGATTATCGTGGGGCCTACGTGATTCCTACGTAGACATACATACCACAGATAGGGTTATCCCTACGATATCATCTTAGATTGACCTAGTTGAGGGCAGCAAACGGCTCAAAATAGGCCATTTCAAGTCATATGGGCCGGAAACCGGGCCAAAACAAGGCATTTTACTCTGAGGAGCAAATTGATTTTCTGTTGGGGCCCACACTGCCCCACTATGGGCAAAGGCCTAGTACCATACTGTATTGTGAAGATTCGAAAATAAAAAACGCGATGAGATAGATAGATAGATTAGAGCGAGCTACTCATATGATTGAGAAGGCCCCAATCAGATAGGTATCTTATCTAATTGCATTCTTGCGAACCCCCCAGGAACCAGGAACCACCCCAGTAGGTATTTTCGCGTGTACATATGCATATTAGATATGTTGTATCAACCAATTAGTGATCGTAAGTTTCAGAACGTCGAAGTTTCAAACACCGAAACTTGGCAGAATTTGCTCGAGTTTGTCAAAACTTCCGGTGCCGAATTTTATAAGGGTATTGCTAATTGGACTCAATTATTTCACGTAGGAATTAGATTTTAGTAAAATTAGTGATCCGTGCTCTAAAAAGGTAAATTCCTGAAACCTTTTTTATTAAACTTCATCAAAACTTGATCCTGGATTTTTATCATTGAAAACTTCAGGTCTCTCTAGCCAGCATCGTTCTTCAATGATCTATTGAGACATGCGATGGCAGTAAGGCCTCAGCAGCAATAGTACCACGAGTGTGGATAGCTATCCACGTCACTAAAAATTAGGAAAACCATTAAACAAATTTTGTCTTTTATGACAATTGATACAAGACTCGCTCATCATCTCGATCTTTGCGAAAAAATGTGTGATTGTGTGTTTACATAGAGAGAGAAATAAAAGGCCTCTAAAGGCTCGCTCAGGCACACAGCCGGGAATCACCCTTGGAATAATCTGGAGCAACCAAGAGCAACTTAGAATAACTTGGAATACCATCTAGAGAAAACTTGGAACAGCCTTATTGAATGGATACAGTGCGTGAAGTACATACATAGTTCGAAGTAAACCCCCCAAATTTTGCTTAATCCCCCCCAAAAGGGCCCTCATGAGTGGTGAGAGTCCTAGGTAGGAATTCAATATACCCCTTGTCGGGCACCAAAGAGCAAAAAACTGAAGGGGCCAATTTCACAAAATCCGGTCCGTTTGACCATGATCGCCGCCGTAGTAGCCCCAAAAATTGAATCGGCTGCAGCAACCTCCACCCCTAAACCCTTATGATAAATGTTTAGACCATGCATTTCTAATGCATATTGTGCTTGGAATCATTGAAATTGGAGGTCTGGAAGCTGGAAGCTGAAATATGCATGCTCGAGGTTCTGGAGGGAGTTGTTAGTAATTTCGGCATTGTCAGAAGGATGAGCATGCAGTTCTTGGATGCCAAAGGTCCAATTAGCATTATTCCATGCACAATACGCAATGCAATAGAAATTGGATCTTTTTTTCCTAGCTGTGTCAGTAATGGAGAGGTTGGCTACGTAGGAATTCTAGTATGTAGATAACTCGCACGGTCGGCACCCGAAAAATTTTATTGTTTATTTTTAGAGATAGAACCCGCTAAAAACTCACAAGTTGTGACTCACTCACCGCCATCGAAAACCGACAACCGACACCTACCTTGACCATGATATCCCCCCCCCCCCAGCAATTACCTCTAAGCCGGTGTCATCATGACGATGGTGCCATCGGCTTAGACTTTGCGAATGCATCCGTCATCTACATCGACACTGTATGTGTTCTTCGGACACTCCTAAAGACCTTTTTTCGTGGAGATAACGTCATATATTGGGCTGGGTATGTTCATCGGTTTTGACGTAGGCTGAATTGACAATCATGCCGCGGATTAGTTCGATGGCTTGCCGTGGCCAAGCCGAAAGGAGAGGCCTCGCCAATTGCGTTTAGGTGGTAAAAAATAGTATATATAAGCACTAATAGGCAGTAATTGTTGATTCGTTACTGGACTATTCGTTACGATCTATTTTTATTATTAGCCGCCCGTGGATTCATCTCGATTCCTTCGGCGGCATACGGCAGTATATCACCTATCGTGGGTGACACGCCTATCAACTTGCGGTAGCTGATGATATCAGCTATCGCAAAATGGTAGCGAAAGGCAGTGGTGGCTGCGACAACCCATTAAGCCGTTGTCTCCAGAGGGGCGGCGGAGCAGAGCTGCTCGCATTTCGATTCCGATTCCGCCTCTAAAAGTTGACTGCTGTCTGCCAGCCATATTGCCCATCCCGCGCCACCCCTTGATGGCCATTCAATAGCTCAGGTCATGAGCTATCGAATGACTATCAAGGGGTGGCGTGGAACCAACCCGTCTCAAATACAGAGGAGGAGGCGGCAGCCGCGGCCATCATGGATGTGTTGGTTTTGAAGCGGGGAAGTTGGAGACGGGAGATGGTGTGTTTGTGTATCCTCAAACGCGAGGCGCGTTTTTGTGTTTTGTGTTCACAACTCCATAAAATAGTAGATAGAGGTAGATACATTTTGCTTTTCGATCGATGCATGATCGAGCACATAGGCTGACTTTGCGGTATCGAACCATAGCAAAGACGCAACATTCAGTCCATATAATGAGCATTCTCCATATCTACATGAAGAGTAGATATGGAGAATGCTATGCGGTTTGAGAGGAATGCAAGTTTAGGATGACTTTCATAGTGTCGAGCGCTCGTCGAGCATCAAAACCTATCAAAACTACCATACTTTTCTCTACGGTAGATATTTTTTCGGCGGCGCGCCGGCATCGCCGATCGCAACCTCTCCATTTTGTGTAGAGAGTGACACAGCTAGGAAAAAAAGATCCCAGTGCATCCTCAACAACGCTTGGATGTTGGTTCTTGCATTTGGTCCGCACAGGACAATTCGATTTTGCATGCTAATTTCGCATGCTACTACGGCGGCAATCATGGTCGAACCGGCCGGATTTTGCAAAAGTGGCCCCTTCATTTTTGGGACCCGACGCTATCATACGTAGCAATTCTCACCACTCATCAGGCATATGCTAGCCTTAGTACTTAAACCTTAAACCCCCTCTGAAGATTTCTTTGATGTTACCGAAGTAGCAATTCTTGCTAAGTTCTAGCTTAACCCCCCCCCCCAATATTTTGGCGGGAAGACCTCAGAGGGCTTTTTTGGTACATTGTCCAGTTATGGGGACAAGAGGTGAGCCTATGATTTGGTCCCCAAAATTTGATAGCTAAAACAGTGCCTACAACTCTCCAATTTTTGAATTGACTTCCCACATTCGCATCTGTGATTCTAGATCTTTGATGGCGCTCGGCTAATTGTTTTATGTTGCTGTCTGAAACCAATCACTTTGCCACACAAAGAAGGTTTCTAGCTGCTGTCAATCAAGCTAGGATTGCATCAAAAAGGGATGGTACATCTGTCTCAATATCCTTCCTTTTTAGCACATTTGATGGTTGCTTATTCAAGGGTCTGTGTAACTATTCTCAGTATTATAGTCTAAACAACTTATATTCAATTAGGGCAAAGAGCCTTTGTCACTGGGCTTCATTATTATTCCATCTTATTATGAGCTCAAGACTGATCAAGAGGACAAAAAAAGGTTGTTGCAATAGCAGGCAATAAGTAATTTTTCGTGCTATTTCCTCTTCATACTAGTACCCCTTACCAGGAAGGACCTGTGAAGTGACCGAATTCCTTAACATGAGACTCAGCTGAAATAAAGCTAGGACCCATGATAAAATTGGGCTATTTTGTGGCCACCGGGAAACATCAAGGGGTATCTAGTTTACCCTACAATACCAGGCAATAGTTCCCCTTCTAGTAGCTGTTTGATTTTGTTTCCCGCTTACCCATCTATATTTCTCTCTTTACATGCCTTTACTTGTGACTAATCCACGTGAAAGGACTTATAATCTAGCATTATTGCTCACTCTTGAAGATTTCTATACATAGTCACAATTATATCACAAATCACAAAGGCATACACACTAAATACACTTGCTTATTAAATCCATCTTACTAGAAACTAAAACAAAGAATAAAAAACAAGTAGCCAATCATGATTGACTACAAGAAAACCCACAAGGGAAAGGGTAGATGGGAACATAGCTTTTGTCTTTCTTTTGTACTCAAATGAGTACAACACTAGTAAACGGTGCTAGGGGCATCCAGTAGTGGCACCAATGAGGAAACCTGAGTTGCAGCATTCCTAAATGCCGATGATCATAACAAAACTCATCATAAAACCTGTATGTACTTTGCAGAAGCAAATCGTACGAATCCAGCAGAGACGCTGGTCTCATCTACTATTGTCAAAAGACATGAGTCAACAGCATGGTTGCGGGTAGAGAATTGACCCGTTTGTGTTGTGACGCGCAATGCTTGCAAGCGTTGTCGTTTGTTGAATCTGATCATACTACCAGGGACTAACCAGCCAGATTGTACTTGTCTGGAGGCCGCAAGAGCTGACAACTGCACGGACAATGAGGTAGGCCGAAAACAGCCGAGCCTAACTGAGTACTTTTACTTAAAGTGCTAAAAATGAATGGTGAGAAAAGTTGTTGCGCTCTCCATGCATGCAGCAGCTGCAAACTGCAGAGCAGATTTATCCTGCATTTCTGGCTCCGTGGAAGCAATCCAAAGTTGCCGATCTGCCGCCTTACCTTCGCCCAAAGCCTCAAAATTGACTTCCATCAGATGTTGGTGACGCGGGAGAAATTCATTGGGGTCTGACTCCATAAGCTGCTCCACATGAGAGAAAATGGCATCATGTTCAGGCTGGGTGAGGCTGTCTACTCCCTTGAATAGTACCTGGGATTTTCAATAGATCCATTGCTTGTGTGTCATAGCCCAAAGGTGTTCAATGAACTGATCACCCCATCGCCTGAGAGTCAGGTGTAAACGTAGACGATGTTCAATGAGGACTGGCTTGATTATGTCAAGCCAAATGGGAGAGATACAACCCTCTATGAAGCTAACCCATTTTGCAAACCATCTGTAGCTTGAGCCAGCTCCTGATAGCGAGCAAGAACAAAATATCCCTGGGGCCTGGGGTTTAGGAGAAATCACCTCCCCTTGTTTTCTTTCCATTGATAAAGGCAGGTGCAAATAAAGCTAGGCAATGCAGTTCATTCTGCCAAAACTAGCAATCCAGTGTCCATATTTTTGACACAACACACATCATGGTTGAATGGCTTTGCAGATTGGATAGGAGAATACAGGATAATCATAATTTTTGAATTGGCTTTCAATTCTATTCTATTCTATTCTATTTTGGCATTTAATTACCTTGTCATGGCACTATCTGAATGGTAGGAGCAGGATGAAGAATAAAATCACTAGTGATATATATTAAGGTCAAATGGCTTCCCGACTTCAATAATTCAACTCAGTTTTCAACAATGAGATCTTGTCAGCTCAATTGGCTACAGGAATTGGGACTGATCTTTTAGTCTTGGTGCCGGTAGTTTTTGCTTGTATCTGCCTCCTATCAAATTGTGTTCACATTCTCAATGCTCACACGCTTACATTGCAAGAGACCTCATCTAGTCTATGAATACACACATGAATGGACCACTAAGATCGAAGCCCTTCATTACACTATATTCAGCTCTTGTCGCAAGAACTCCAAGGGTATCAATCTTTGCCGAGGTCATCATCGAATGCAATCACAGCAGCTATGTCAATTTTACAGTTACCACAATGCTTGTTATTCGTTTTTTTCAAAAATTTTGAAATTTCATTTGAAAATTTTCATTTGAAATTTCAAATTCAACTTTCTATTCATCGTCAATGCTGAATCAATGAAGTTTCACTCATACATTGTCTTGTTGAATCACCTCAATGCAGTCCGTTCCAGGGCTATTCACCCTTGGAACTTTTCTCTGTATATTCATACAGTGTCGGGAACATTGCAGGTCTCATGGGGGACCATCTAGTTTTTTCAAATGACTTTTCTGCTAGTAACAGTGTGCAGAACTGTACATTTTAATATTCATCTACCTAAGAGATAATCTGATTGCCCCGCGTTACATAATCAATTCTACTCCTAGTAAGGATTGTTGTTGTTCCAAGAAATTGTTGTTGTTACAAGAATCATGATTCTTCCCCACAAATCTCACCAGAAAAGCACGTAGACTCTCTTGAGAAAAAATTAGAGCCTCCCCCGTGAGGCCAGCATGGTTCCTAATGTTGTATGGGTGTCAAGAGTAAAGTTCCGGTGGTGATTAGCAGTGGAACAGCATGCATCGAGGAGAACTAGAAGAAGTTTCACCATTGATGATTAACAGAAACTTGAATTTGAATTTTCAAATGAAAATTTTGAAATGAAGTTTCAAAAAAGATCTCTACGCGCATTGTGGTAACTGTAAAATTCTTCGGTCAGTCCCTGCCACAGTCAACTTTTTATGCCTCTCTAGAGAGGCCAATCTGCTACCTGGCACTCTTTAGAACAGTAGTGCATTCTTACACCGGCTGCATTCCATCAGAAGACTATGCTCCTTTCTCTGGCGGCAACTACCGCACAGCCCAGTTTTGACCTAGGTCTTCTTTGCTTCTGCATACAGGTCATCCAGACATGAGCAGAGGATACATTCTGAGAAAAAGCTGATCGCGGACCTTTTGCACCCAAACGCAATGTCAGCAGCTTTCATTTTTTCTCTGCGAGGAGGATTACCAGAAGTCTGCTATCCAACCAACCTTTTCCAGCACCGCACCTTCACTAATGATTCCCAGCCCCGCACCCCTGAAAATATTAATATTGATCCGCTCGTTCAAAATAGCAGCTGCTCCATCTGATAGAAAGCGAGACCCTATCTTGTCTAAATTGCTTTCCATATAATCTTCTGTATAAACTCAGGGTAAAGGTCTAATGCATGGCGCAAAGAAACTAAAACATGTTATCTCCGATGCCAAAGCATCCTTGATAAGTCGCAGAGACACAATTTTGTCGGAAACTTGTTCTGGTACTTGTGGAACCGTGAACCGTAGAACCATGGTAGCATCCATTTGGATTTTGCCCCAAATTTTCGAACCTATTCATGATATCGGTACAGTCTTTATGTGCTTTCCTCATTCTGCCTATGGCAGCCTTTGCATTCCTTTGCGAGAAGCGTGTCAATGACAAGTTTGATATTATGGCGTATCGATCTTGAGAACCTTCAGAGTTACTGCACCCGATAAACCTCCTCCGATATTGAGATCGATATCTTCGAATGTGCAGCTGTTGAGGTGCAATGACTCCACAACTCTATTCCCCGATAATATGCTATGGCAGCTTGCAACTTGTGCAGCATACAGAGGGGGCGTGTGGGTCACCAAAAGCCAGTGATGGGCATGGTGACTTTCTCATCACAAGAAGATCAAATTTCATCGCAATGTGGGTATTGATCACCATCTATTGGATGGGATGACACGTTATCATGCCACAACATATAAGATTTTGCAACAACAAAACCTGTTATGAAGTATGGTACCATAGTTTATTATCCGATAAAGCGCCATTTTCATTGCATTTTTGGGCTTCTCTGGACCAGCCAATTTGGTGTGTCAAACTTACATGAGAAATAAATGTTTTCATTTTCGTAACAAATTATCTAGCGAGACCGGAAGAGTGGTGGCGAATTTTTTCAGGTGGCGAACCCATTTGGGGTCTTTCTACCAGTGCATGAGATCCAAGCATATTGTGAGCTGATACAATATCTTCAATGCTACCTCTTTTCCTTAAACATCATTCTCTCCCCTCGAATCAAGCAAGAAGGTTTTGAGGAAATTTCAACTAATCCCCAAAACGAACGCTGCCTCACCCCTACCAGTAGGATCTCCACATGCCCCAACAATTACAGCGTTGCTGTTAATTGCAATACTGCATCCAAATCTCATTTCACCATCAATGGAAAGTTTGGTTTGCTGAGTCCAATCTTTTGATCCATCCCTCACAAATGAGTAGATAGATCCACCAAAATACCATGAAGTAGTAGGCGCGGTAACGATTGCAAGGTTTCCTTTGATTGCAACATGTCTACCAAACGCATCATTAGCTGATTTGTCATTGGGCATGAGCTTTGCTTGCTGTGTCCAATTATTCATCGTGTCTCTTGCAAATATGTATGCAGATCCACTATTATCTTCACCCCCAGCGCCAACAATTACAGTATCTTCATCAATAGCAATACTCTTACCAAACTCATCATCAGGTGATCCATCATTAGCTACAAGTTTGGCTTGCTCTGTCCAACTGTTTGCCAAATCCCGTATGAAAATATAAGCGGAGCCACTCCGACTCCCTTTATCATCATCTCCATACGCACCGACAACAGCGGTATCCTTGTATATTGAAACACTCCAACCTAACACATCACCAGCTGAACCATCCCTGGGTACCAGTTTGGCTTCTTGTTTCCATTGGTTTTTCCAATCCCTCACAAAGACATATGCTGATCCACTCTTGTCGCCGCTATCATCACCGTAATTTGCTCCAACGACAATTGTATTCTCATAGATACCGACACTACGTCCAAAGTAATCCTCAAAAGCACCATCGTTTGGTAATAGTTTGGCCTGTTGCGACCAATCATTGTTTGTGTTTTTGACAAACACATACACAGATCCACTAAGACTTCCATTGTCATCAGTACCCCATGCGCCAATAGCAGCTGAATCGCCATGGATTGCAACACTCATGCCAAACACATCACCTGGTTTACCATCGTTGGGTACAAGCTTGGCTAGTTGCATTGCTTTATTTGAAGCGTCACTGGCAAATATGTAAGCTACTCCTCCACCACCATCGTCATTGTTCTTTCCATATGGTGCGCCTACAATAAAGGTGTCTCCAAATACTCCCACACTCTTGCCAAAACTATCTCCTCCATCTGCATCATCGCCTAAAAGCTTGATCGGTTTTGATAATGAGAACATAGGTGATGCAGTATTAGGGGGTGTTGTGGTTGGCTTCTGTATTTCTTCCTCCAGTTTTGAAGATGACGTGGAAGAAGTTGATGTAGTAGGTCCAATAAGCAATGGGTCTTCTTCTGAAATTTGCCCAGGAACTAGGTTGAAAACATTCACCTCGTTCCGAGATGCATCACATCCGCCCATATTTCCTCCAGCCTCGGCCAAAGTGTGGCCATCTGCTGAGAGAGAAACGAAAGTACCAAACATATCACCACCTGCTTCGCCGTTGAGATTGTGTAGTTCCTTATAAGTCAATGAAGCTTCATCCCACTCATACACTTTCAAGTACCCTTTCTTATCAACAGATGATGCACAGTATATATTCTGAGGTGCTCCAATAGCCAAAGTCTTGCTATCTGCTGATAGAGACACAGAATATCCAAAATAGTCGTGGGCTGTATCGCCAAAGAGGGTCTGTCCATGATAATCATCCAGAAAAGCTTCCTCCCACCAATTATTAGGGCTGTTACCATCGGCAGCGCCCTCCAGCCCTTTGAAATTTGAAGCACCTTCATCCCAAACATAAATCCTTACAAAACCTGTACTATTTCCCCCACGGGTCAAGGTGGGGGCTCCAACCGCAAGCGTCTTGCCATCGGCTGACAAAGAAACTGAATATCCAAAAGTAGCCTTTTCTTTTTCAGTGGAGAGACTGTCACCCAGCTGATTGTATTTTAGTGCAGCTTCGTCCCATCCAAACACTTCAACTTTGCCAGCAGTATATCCATAGGCACGACTGAGAAGAGTTCCAACAGCCAAAGTCTTCCCATTTGCTGAGAGAGATAGTGACCTTCCAAACTCATCTGGTCCAAACTCATCTGAGAAATCACCCATGAGGGTGTCCCCAAGTTGTACGTAATCGAAAGTAGCTTCTTCCCATCCATAGATTTTCACGAACGAAGGTCCAATTGGTCCATAAGCTGCAATGGCCAGAGTTTTTCCATCGGCTGATAAAATAACAGAAGATCCAAACCCGTCATATTCTGATTCCGATTCACTGAAGATGGACTTGCCAAGTTGCCTGTAATAAGATCTATCCCATCCATACACCTTCACATATCCAACATAGTTCTCATAACCTCCAACGGCAAAAACCTTGCCATTTCCAGATAGCGACACAGATAATCCAAAATTGCTATTGTCATGTACAAGCGCTCTCCCTTTCCTCTCATGGTCATTACCATAGAATGTGTCGCCTACTTGCTTGTAATTCAAAGAAGCTTTATCCCAGCCATAAACTTTAACTTGACCTGAACTAGTAGGGCGGCCACTATTGTCAGCATTGCCTGTATTGCCAATCGCCAAAATCATCCCATCAGCTGAGAAAGACACAGAATCTACTTCGCCACTGATGTCCTGCCCCTTTTGCTTCCAAATCATAGAGGATGTTGTTACAGTGGGTCGCTCTGGTGTGACCCACTCCTCAAAGGAAAACTCGAACTCAGCACTTTCCTCATCAATATCAGTGGCAGATACGACTTTGTAGCAATACGGACCTTTGGAGAAGGTGGGTGAGAAGTCATGGGAATCAATAACTCCTGTCCCTAAACCATTGGTACTGGGTATTTCATCAGCTTCACTTCCATAAGTTGATCGTGAGCCCTCTAGATCAGAATAAATATCAAAGTAACACCGACAATAACCGGTATTCCAACTGAATCCTCGGAATGGCTCACCAACTGGTAGGAAGCGATCACAAGATGAGCCACATGCTGCTCCATCGGATGTAGACGGAGTGCTAATAAATGGATAATATTTTCCGGTATCATCCAAGCATGACCCCTCTCCTACATACTCATATCCTGCAACAGGATCGCCACCTGACTCAAACTTAATTTCTTCGTTTGTTGCTGTGGTTGATGTGGTTGATGAGATAGTGGATGTTGAGCCGGTTGTAGAAGTTGTTGAACTTGCTAAGGTGTTGTTTGCTGAGATGGTTGCGGAAGTAGTCGCTACGGTAAGCTCGCCTAAAGAACTATTTGAATCCAATGGCATGGCAGAGCTTCCGTCACTTGGACGATCAAATAGCCCTTCCCCGTTACTGGTTGGATCCAACTGAATGGTTTCATTTTTTATTTGTCCTTCCACGGGACTGATTGGATCCAATAACACAACTGGGCTTTTGGTGGGTTCTGCCCCATCCCTTGGAAGATCGCTCTCAGAGTCATTACTGTTTGCAGTGCCCTTCCCTTGTGTTCCAAGAAGTGTACCCATAACTGCCACAATCACACATAAAACTAATCCTATTCCATACACAATATTTCTTTGATTCCTTTTCCACCAGGGAACCTCTGCTTCAGTATCTTGTTGGCCATTGCCATCAATATTATTCTGTCCCTCTTCAATGTCTAAATTGGTTCGAACTACTGTGGCCTCGTAGATTGGGGCAGGTGGTTCCTCTTCAACTAGCCTAGCCTCTACCTCGTGAAATATTGGAGGGGCTGATGACTCGTTCTCGTTAGTCTCAGATGGACGAGGAAGCATTGATTGTGGAGTGGGGCGTACCCGTGGCCTTGCCGATGCTTGATCTTGGGCACCAAGACCCTGGACAGTATTGGAAGAATCCTGGTTATTTTCTGGCAGTTGATTTGGGTGAGAGGGAGATACTGCCGTCTGAGGCTGGGACTGGTGCTGGGATTGAGTCGCTGCCAAGGGGACTGTCGCAATAGGCCGGGTCCGGGCTTGAGTCATTTGCCCTGGCGCTACTGCGGCGGGTTTCTTTTTGATATTATCATCCTCCTCTCCGTCAGGCAATGAATCAAACTGATCTACTGGAGCATCGTCATTGTCATCAATTATTTCCACTCCCTTTTTCGCCTTTCCTTTCCTGGCATCGTCTTCATAATTCATCTCAGAAGCTGTGGCCTCTAGGGGTATTGGTGCAGGATCATCATCTTCAATCAAATCAGGTTTTCCCCTTGCAGTTTTCTTTCTCGTGTCCCCCGTCCCCCCGCTAAGTTCGGAAGGACAACCCTGTGATGCGGCATCCAACTCCAACTGCCTCCTCCTCATCTCATTCTCAAATCGCCGGACCTTCTCGACGATGCTGCTGGTGCGAGTATTAGTCCCTCTAGCGTTGGCCGTGCTCTCTCCTTCGACGGATTCCCTTTCGAGCATGCCTCTCGGGAGAGGAAGGCCGCTTGCATCATTAACGAGCTCTGGGCGACCTGATCTCGCTGCTCTTGCCGCTGCTGCTGCCGGTGACGCCGACGCTGATGCTGGAGGCTGCTCCCCCTGCATCACTGGCCCATGACTTCGTGAGGACGCCTGCCTGCTTGGTGGAGGATTTTGATCCTCAGAGCCGACGCTGCTGATACTGCTGGTGTGGTTTGACCGTTTCATGCTGTTTCATGGCTTGTTCTGGACCAATTAAATTGAAATGAAAGGACAGTTCTCTCTGTCCTCTGTCTCTGTGCGTTGGTAGAGCAACTGTGCTCCACCTCGCACAGCCTCGCACGCAGAGAGAGCGCGCTGCGTGAGCTCAATTCTGCCTGAGCACTTTTTTTCTGCAAGATACATCAACTCCATTGATCTAAACCCCCCAGGGGGCATTAGGGGGTACAGGAATCGACCGTATTGACAACTTTTGACTGAAAATACGATTGATTTTTTTCGACCACCAACTTTCCCGCGGGAACGGTAAAATAAGTCGCAGATCCTGGATATCTCAAAAATAAGTCAGAGGTCATTGGATGTGGTAAAATAAGTCACGGGTCATTGGATGAGGTAAAATAAGTCACAAATCTTTCAGATTACTATGTAACTCACATAGTAATTCGAAAGATCTGTGACTTATT
>JALLOX010001033.1:0-10798 GCA_036939695.1 Thalassiosira ordinaria
TCCGATCTGATCTCATGGACACATTTGAACAAGAAGATGTGCTTAGGCCACCGTCCCTTCCAGCATTTGCTATTGCACCAACCCCTCAACCAACTCCTTGGACATGTGTTTGTGGACTGATCAACAGTGCCAAAAGGAAGAGATGCACTTGCCGCAAGTGACATGGCGGCAAGAGGGGAGCCACGACGAGGAGATCCAAGTAGCAGATGACCAACAAAGACCAAGGCAATCCTGAAGCTCCACCACGTAAAGCCAAGGCAGCAAGGAGTACTGCAGCACCCAGTGCCAAGAGTGCCAAGACAGCCAGTAGTGTTGCTCTTGCCAAAGTATCTATCACACCTGAAGGTGTTCAGGGAGATGGTCTCAGTCCTATGACAGGTACTGAAGAACCTGCCGTTGGAGACTGTACAGATCACACATGTGTAATGACACCAGGCTAAGCGTATATACTGTCTCTTTCACACATTTTCCTGTCAATTCCTAAATTGCTACAATAGGACACAAGTAGCAGGGTATGTCCAAGGATGTATGGTACTAAATGTTAGCTCATGAACTACACCTCTTTGCCAACTGGGTTTACATTATCTTGTCAAGAGTCCCAACTCTTTGAGGCATTTACTTATGTAAGCCTCTGGACTTAGACAAGTCTTTCAAGGTGCCCAAAAGCTGATCTAGTTTGAAAGGTGAATGGAAGTCAGGGAGAAGGTATTTTGTTTTTGGCCACGAGAAAGCATGACATGGCTCAGTAATCAATGAGGTGTGATATAAATGGAACACTGTTAGGGTTTTACATTTTAAATCAGTGTGTGCGTTTAATTTGAAATGGTTTTCTTTATTTGTCTTCTGCATAGCTTGCATCTACTGTGACCTGAATCTACATACTCGTTCTCTTTGTTATCTTATCTTTTCTCATCTATAACATTCGATCTGTTTGATCTACTTTTCCTTGTAGATTCTTATTCTATTCTGCCATTACCCTGTATCACTCTGCCATTATACGTCCTTTTGAAAACTTTTGTGGGTGAATGCTTACAGTTCTACAAATATTTTTATCACCCAAGGTCTATCCCCCCTTTTGTTACATGACATCACTTGCCTTTTTATTTGCACTTTCTACCTAGCTCTGCTTCCGCAGGTTATACAAAACCATTTTATTTTATTTTATTTTGGTGTGCAAACTGTGGACTATTTGAGCGAGCCAAAGCTTTGATTCCACAATTCCTCTCACAGTATTCTCTATTTTAAACAGTTTTAGATAGGAAAGTAACGAAACTTGCATACCAAGGCTTTGCATTCCAGACAACATATCATTCACCAAGAAATATCTACTGTATCTTTTGGCTCTCCCACAAATAAAACTATACACAAAAACAGGAGAATGCAAGTGGCGCCGTTCTCGAACGGCGGGAACAAAAAGCTATTTCTGTCCCAGGCACAGATTGAGATGTGTGGTAAAGGACGCAGAAAGGAGAGAATATTCTACGAGATATGAAAATGAATGTGGAATGAAAATTATGACTCTATCTTTATTTGAATGTATTTGAATGAGTTTGCATTATGTCGTGGAAATCAGAAAAGATATCATGCTCGAAAGATCCAAACACCAGATGTCCATATCTTTAATGTGTGGACGCGGTGACATCTTTGTAGAGCAATACTAAGTCCCACCTTGCTGAGNAATATCGAGCTTAGCTCGAGATAGGAGTGGATCAAAGGTATCTTTAGATACTTTGTCTTGTTGTGTGTATGTCACTATTATCTATGAGTCAGTAACGTGACTCATGGGCATGACTAGGGACTGGTAATAGGCCGCCTGTGTCAGCTGTGATGTGAGTGGGGTAGGTACTTGGATTGGGTAGGTGGTGCAGAAAAGTATGGGAGTAGAATTTTAAATTGATTAAGGTTGATGGCATTGAATCATGATATATCTCATTTGTCTATACTTTCATGATACACTTTACAAAAAATCATGCTGAACACTACAAAGAGCTAATCCTGCAAGTTTTAAGAGAAGTTTTATAAGTTTTGAAGAAATGGTGCAAATGCCGACAAAAACTTTATTTAAAGTTTTTAAATAAGTTTTGCAAGATTTCCAAGGATTTCCTCAAAGTTTACTACCAATATCCAAAATGAAGAAATTTCCAATCACTAGTTCTAAGCTGGCATACGAACATCCACGTCATACGTAGGAACTGGTATCTTGAAGTAATCCTATTATGTGGTAGACATTCCTACCTACTACGATAGTATGTAACCCAGAAACATTTGCCTAAACACGTGTGTACCTATCTATGGTACATACGACATGGCCGATGTTTTAGGGGTCCATCTGGTTTACTAATGAGATAATTGTCATTGAACCAAATTGAACCATTTTTTTCGTCCCCCGTTTTTGTATCCCATATTTAGCTCTGGATCACCTCCCTGGATCAAACAAGATTCGACATATAATGCTTTGGGGCTATGGTTCATGCTCTCTGCTTCACTCTGAATTTCACCCCAAAATTTAGTAGCCAACAAGATTTCCTTTTTCAAATTAGTAGATAGAATAATCCCGGCTTTTGAATGAATCAATAGCAAGAGAAATAAACGGACGATGATGGACCACGATGGACGGACACAAAAGATTTTTGTAGAGTAATTAGAATAAGATATTTTAGTACGTTTACCCACCTATTTCAAAAACTATGTCCCCATAATTAAATCTCATACCACCAGACCGGATTTGAGATGAGGAATAATTGAAGAGAAAACACATCATTCACAACAAGACACTGGAAGAATGGCCTCTATCTACGTACTTACTCATTCACCGTACTAGAGTTGTAGAGACAGGGGTCAGAATGATGAAACACACGTCATCGATTCACATGCAATCTCCAAATACACCAGAAGTGAATGCACCCTGGTGCAGGTTCTTTCGTCTCATACCCGCATCAGGGAACAACAGGAAATAAAAAGCACTAAGTATAACTGAGTTATGCACGGATTAAGTGCTAAAAGAATCGGACAGTACAGTGCGAGCATAACCGGTACTCTGCCCGCCCACAAAATAATGCATGCCCAACATGCAGCCAATGATGCCAAAAAGGGCAGCATTGTTTTTAGTGGACCTGTGCAGAAGGCAAACAATACAACAACTTGCTAATAGAACATCGACACGTGCATGCTGCCATTGACAGCTGGGCATTGCCGTCGTCATCTCAACACAACATACAGCAGCCGACATCCGACGTCTCCGCTTATTCATCTTCTGGGCGGCGCCATAACTCAGCCATGACCATGATGGATGACGACCATAAACTAATGCCTCGGTCACGTCATGTGCAACAAAAAATGGCAATGACAACGTCGGTTCCAATCCCTCAACCTTTTGAGCCAGCAAACACGACCGATGGCGGAGTAGATTTTTTGTCCTGCGGTGGCGTAGAAGATCGTGAAGAGAGGGGCGAATGTGCTTCGACACACGGCTCGCCCCCAAAGATGCCCTTCAACAATAATTTCTTTGCCGTTGCCGGCTCTGGCTCCGAGATGAAGCGCCCTGTTGCCCTTCGACCTTCGTCACGGAACGCCCCGGCCCCTCCTGCATTGCGATTGGGGCCACCTTTGGCTTCTGAAGAGCCCAGTCGTGGGGGGCGGTTGCCTACGTTTCGGGTTGCACTTGACGAGGACACTGGTGTTCTTCAAGTGCCCTCTTCGGCATTAGATCCCTTGAGACAGGGCAAGGAGCGCCTGCCTAATGTGCCCCAATTACGCATCAGGCCTATCCCAAAGATCAAGAAGGAAGTAAAGTTATCATCACCTCTGGCGCGGAGGGGTGCGGCAGAACGAGCCTATCTACAAGGGCAGTTGAAAGCCGAGGCGCTCAGGCGACGGAAGCAGGATCAACATAATGAACAGAGGAAGCTCAGGGAAAATGCTGGTGAACTCAAGGATGAGAATATTCCTAACGGTATCTCGTCTATGATTGAGAAACTTAACTTAAGGGCACCTGAAGACCATGAGAAACTAGTGCTCAAGAAGGATTTAAGGGAATTTGCCTCGTCACCACCACCTATTCTAAAGGCCACATTCAAGCGCAGTGTTAGCGCAGTCCTTGAAGACTCTGGAATACATGAAGACACCAATCTGTTATTCTTCCCCGATGGTGTGCCACTCTCTGAAAGTCTTGACTGCTGCGAAGAAAGAAGGTCTAGTTTGGACAATGATGATCAAAGTGTAGATGCTTCTGAAAATAGATCCTTATCCCAAGAATCATCTGAGGATGAACTCTCCCCATCTCTAATTGCTGCAGATGTCATCTGGCAGCTGGGAAGCAATTTACCATTAGATCTTGACGTGCCTCCTAATAGGGGAAACAAGAAAGTCACTCTTCGCCCAAAGATGGCTCCCAAGAAAAGTGAAGCTCAGTTCAGTCCGATCAAGGATTCCAATATGTCCAACAGCATCTCGCCTTTAGAGGTACCATCAAAGAGGGCGAGTCAAGAAGAGCAAGACCGATCCAAGTTCAAGACGCCTGACAAATTTGATCCTTGTGGGGACGACATGTTGGCTGCATCTGAATCTTTTCAGCAATTGTCATTTGACCATGAAGTGGACCTTGCAGAGAGTATAAACTCACACGATAAGCAGAAATGCCATCCTGAGGGTAGGGGTAGCACTACATTTTCTTCACCTGAAGCTGGGTTCAATTATCAAACGTACAAGGGCAGAACTCTAGGAGATATGTTGAAGGAGCCACTATCTGATTCCAATTATAGGACGCCTGATAACAGTGAGCATCAAAAACCCCGTAGGCTGTTACGGCAGAGGATGCCAAAACTACCTGAACTTGGCTTGCCAGATATGTCTGATCCCGATGCCCAAGTGTGTCAGGGCAAGGCAGCAATGGCAGTTCAAGAAGAAGGAGAAGAAGAAGAAGAAATTGCATTTGAACTTGTCCTGAAAAATCCAACTCATCTCTATGAGTCGAATTACTGCACACCTGAACATGGTTCTTATCGCAAGAAACTAGATGATGGGATGCCAAAAATGCCCGATTTCAATGCGATTGGTTCAACAAGTGGTTATCAAGAGTCTTTGGGGAAAGCATCTTTGGCTTTACTGGATGTCACTGCTAGAGAAGAAACATTTACTCCTGAGCTCTTATCAAGTGGTCTTTTGCTGAAACAGCCTCTATCAGAATCTAACTTTTGCACGCCAGATAACTCAGAGCGTTCAAAGGTTTCCTCTCGTAAGCAACCGATGCTGAAACTCCCTGAAATCAGACAGGCTGATATGGATGAGAACTACCAGTCTCAAATTCATGACCGTAGGCCGCAGGATTTGCTGGATCAAGCGTTCAGCCCACCCTCTGAGGAAGGTCACATATTGCAATATCGCGATGCACTGAGAACACCTTGCTGAGTTATCCTCAAGAAAATCTTTGTTTAGGCACATCATTATTTCTGTTTTTCATGTTCATGTTGTGATCTCGATAGATAGAAGCACTTAAAGTTATTAGCCAGTTTGAGCATTTGTAGTCGCCGTCTAGCTTGCGTTGTCACTAACGCTGCCGGCTGATGAACATCTCTGAGCTCTGTGTTTGATTTGATAAGATGTTATTATTCTGTGATGCTCCCTTCTCCTGCCGCTGCTTACCCCAGCTCACCTGAAGAATTTGGCAACATTTATTATGCCTTTCTTGGGCTATGCGCATGAGATTTATGAGTGGAAAGTTCAAGTTCAGGCAAGTTCAGGATCAAGTAATGATTATGTTAATTCCATTGATCCTGATACTTCTTTGTGTGGTTTAGGATTTGTGGCGCAGGTCTTTAAGCCCAGTTGGTGATTGATAGTATTCTAGCGTCACGCTCTCTCTAGATCTTTGTATTGCACAATAAGTGCTTGCTTTCTCATCTGTGCCCAGATGCAGGAAAAGAAATGAATCTTGTTTCTAACTGATCTTCGCCAGATGAACAAAATCGACAATCTTGAAGTTCTCATTGGACTCCTTCAAAATGGCATCTGTCCCATCAATACAAACCAGCTCACCCTCCACACCCACATCAGCACCTCCCGTAACAAGCACCATATCATGCTCCTGCGGTGGTACCATTGTCACCTCACCGTTCCTAACTGTCTGCGTAGTCTTATCCTCCAACTCCACAACAGCATTGCTGCCATTAATCTCTTTGATGACTGCCTGTGAACTATTGGACTTGAGCTGGACGCACACGCGTTCCATGAACCAGACAGCAGCCTCCTCGCCGNACTGCCTGTGAACTATTGGACTTGAGCTGGACGCACACGCGTTCCATGAACCAGACAGCAGCCTCCTCGCCGCCATTGCCGTCAATAGTGGAATCCATAGAGTCAATGTGAGCGTTAGTGCCAAAGGGGGCGTCGGGATCCTGCTTGATGGCGGAGTCGGTGTCATTGCCGGTGTTGGGGGTCCAGGTCGAGCCGTTTTGGTCGCTGGAGGCACCCCATCCAGAAGCTGTAAAATGAAGCATGACATGAATAGAGGGAGTTTGAGCAACATACTGCCTTGAATCAATCTCTAAAACCGAAACAAAACAAGATATATGGTTACCTCCAGCATTGCCGCTCGAGTCGCCAAAAGGATTGCTCTCTGCCTGTGCGTTATCGTTGCCGCCAACAGCGCTCCACGAGCTGCCAACCTCCGTGTCGGCATCGCCACCCTCCCCATCACGATCGATAGAGCCACCGGGCCTCCAGATGTCGTCAGACATACCAGAGGTATGCGAAGGAGTCGATCCACTGTGTAGGTATGGGTCAAGTGGGTTAATATTATTGTCAGTATGACATTTTGAACAATGAAAGATGAAGATGAGAAAGCAAGAAACGCACCCGTATCCATCGTGCATGGGAGTAGCTCCACCGTGCATTGGTGTGGCGCCGCCATGCATGGGCGTGGCGCCCCCATGCATTGGAGTCGCTGCGCCCATGTACCCAGCCTGTGCCTGCGCAGCCCCGAAGCCACCATTCTGCTCGGCATTCTCTCCTGTTGCTCCAAATTTGTCTCCAATAACGTGCACACGCTCTTTGACAACCATGACCTTCTTGAGACGGGAGTGCAATTCAACCTGGACATGAGTGGCTGTGGTGTGGGACACTGTACCGAGGTAACCCTTCCATTGACCAGCCTGGATGCGGACCGTTTTGCCCATTAGTGATTCGTCTCGCTCGCCTGTGAAAGATGGGCAAAAAGAGCTCAGTCATAAAAAGGGTGATTTGGAACAAGTGGGCCCGTATACCATAACTCACCTCGCATGGCATTTCGGCCAGAGCTCTGCGATGACGGCGTACTGAACGGGCTCTCCCCCGGCGTACCCCTCGCGCCAGCGCCTCTCCCACCCTTTGTACCTCCAGTCAACACACAACTCCTGCTGCGAACAACAAACATTCCTGAATGTTCTGAACGAAACTGCGAGTACAAGAATAGCTGGGCGCGACTCATGCGTTTAATGGTAGCCACCTTGCCCTTATGCGGTCCTTCCACAATAGTAACACTATCCCCACACCGAATCTGATTTGCCTGCACATCAAGCGCCACTGCCCGGTCGCTGGCCTTGTTCCTCTTTCCACGCAACTCTTCCGGCCGTGCTTCTCTAGCAATGCCATGGTTGTTGACCACCGTGAACTCCTCTCGCCCAACACGAACAATGACGCCAACCTCGTTTGCTGATCCACCACCGGAGAGGACGACAAGGTCATGCAGCTCGTAGCCTGCAAGCTTATCTTGACCAGAGGCAATTTCAGCAGACTCTTGTAGCTGGGAGGTTCGAACTGAGTGATGAAAGGGTTTCGTGAGGTCTGATGAAAGTGGGCAGAGCATCGGATGAAGAATGCATATAAGCCTAAAACTCACCAGAAATCTCCTTGTGCGTCATATCCGTCAACACCACGGCTGTAGAATCAAAGTCTGATCCCCCTCCCTCCCCCTCAATAGTTTCCACTGCAACAACTACTCCAGTCTCATTCGCATAACGTCCATCAGTGACCTTGACATGAGACCCAACGGCAATGTGCTTCCTGACCTGACTCGTCAAAAACTCCACCTCGTCCATACCTCCCAACTCAGCCAACGCTGCATCATTATTTGGACGTACCTTAACGGTGGTACCGTCCAGGCTCATGATCTTTCCCTGCATACCCACCAAATCACCCTCGATCACTTCTACAGTATCACCAATCATGAGGCCACGATCATTGCCAGAGCCAGAGGCGGCCAGACCCGTCTTTCCCTGAAGCTCACTCAATTCACTCAACAATGATCCTGCCAATTGCGAACCCTCATTCTCCTCATCATCATTCCCATCGTCATAATCGCCCTTGTCCTTGCGAGACTTGCGTCGGAAGCGTTGCAGCTCATCAAGGGTAGGAGGGTCATNCGTCATAATCGCCCTTGTCCTTGCGAGACTTGCGTCGGAAGCGTTGCAGCTCATCAAGGGTAGGAGGGTCATCGGCCGTGCAAGGCTTGACCACCGTGCCAATCGTCACCTCCTTCAACAAATATCCATCAGAGTAATAATTCCCATCAAAGTAATCACACATGATATCGCTCATCCCAGGAAATCTCTGCCTCAAGAGGTGTTTGCCGGTAGCTGCAATCTCCTGTGCATTGAAGAACTTTTGGGGTGGTTTCACCGTTCGTCGACGAATCTTGGCCTCCTCGGGCGGTAAATCGGAGAGGGTCAAGTCGAGGCGGGGTACACACTGGATGACGCACTTTAGGCCAGAGTCACGGACGTGTTTGACGAGGGCGAGGTCGCCCTTGAAGTGACCACGGGTCATTCGGACCCAGTCGTTCTTTTTGACTGTTTGTTTGGGAAAAAGTGAGCAGAGAAGGATATGAGTAAGGGAGTTGGGATGAAAACTGAAAATTTGTGCACATGATAGGCCAAGCCCAGCATTTTGCTATGGATGCCCAAGAACGGTTGTCCCCCTATCTTTGTTGTCCCATGTCATCTCAGCATAGAGTACAGGGATTTGCATTTGCTCCCCCATGGTTTTCGAAGCTTATGCCGTTTCGAAGAATTGGTTGTTTGTTCTCGGATGTCAAATTAATGTCGATTCCCAGCGTAGACAGGAACTACAAACCCAACAATACACGTCATTCAAATTTCAACTCACCAGGAACCTTCTTGGGCACAACACTCATAACCGTAGTCATATCCGATATAGGAACCTTCGTCATGGTATATTGCATCACCCCCCTAACCCCCTGCAACGCCTCCATCACCGCCGGCTCATTATAACTCTCCACATAAATCTTCCCCTTCGTTTGCGCACTAACCACAGACGTGATACCCAACGGCCTACCCCGTTTGGCAAATGCCACACACTTGTTCATGATTTGGTATACCAGTTCTTGCTCCTTGCCCGTAGGACAGCTGAACATCCATAGGTTGGGGTCAGACACAGATGGCACGAGCGATTGTTGGGATACTTCGGGGAGATCGGCAAAGCCCCCCTCTCTGTCAATTCCTTCGTCCTCGTATCGTTCTCCGTATCCATCCTCGTAACGCTCCTCCTCCTCATCTTCTTCTCCGCCCCCTCCTCCACCGCCACCATCCCTCTGTGGGCCCTTACCACCCTTCTTCTTCGCCTTCGCCTTGGCACGCTGCGCAACCCTATGCTGCATCGCTGCCCTACGTGCCTGATCCCCCCGTTGATGCGGCACGGCCATCCTCCTCTCCCTCCTGTGCCGTTCTTCCAACTCCCTCGCAATACGCTCGACATCATTTCCGTCCTCAATGTCCTCCTGGCCCGGACGTCGGCCACGACGTGCCTCGGCAGCTTCGGACATGCGGCCGAGATTGTCGAGCCATCCGCCCTCGCGTTCTCGACGTCGGTTCTGCTGGGCCATTATAGCCTCGGCCTCCTTGTCAAAGTACTCGCGGCTTACATCCTTGTTTTTTAGCTTTTCGTCATCGTCGTCATCGTCGTCGCTGGCCTCGGCTTCCTCGTCGAAGAAGCTGATTTTGGGACGCTTCTTCTTGGATGACTTCTTTTTGGATTCTTCTTCTTCTTCCTCCTCCTCTTCTTCGATTTCTTCCTCTTCGTCAGATTCGTCACGTGCACGTTTGGAAGTTGCCTTGGCATTTTTGGCATCATCCTCTTCATCGCTGTCTTCCTCGGAACTGGAGAGATTGGCAGATTTTTTATTGGTCTCTGGCTTTTTGGCCGTTTCCTTTGGAGCAGCCGCTGCCGCAGCAGGAGGAGGTGCTGCTTTGTTATTCCCTTCTTCGTTGTCGCTGCCATCGTCCGAGGAGGAATCGTCCGAGGATGATCCCAGGTTATCAACGTCGTCGCTGTCGCTATCCCCACCGTCGGGACGAAACATTTTACCACGCATCATCTTGCCCCCCATCATTTTACCGCCTCTGTGATAATATTATGGATAGTGATAGATGACAATTTAATGGATGAATAAAGAGGTAGGAGTTAGCATTTTGATATCAACTTGGAAATGATCATTGCAATGCAATCAGTCCCTCTGATGCTAGGGGCTCATCTGGCTATGAAGGTGACTCATCTCCAGCAATATCATGTCAAGCTTACAGACCGACGACATCCGATCTCAAGCTCAAACAAGGCAGAAACCCCCTATGCAGTCAACAAGCAAATAATTCTCTACCCAACACCAAGAAGTTGAAAGCATGATAAAAAAAGCAAACTGATAACTTACGCTCCGAAAGCCATGATTGAAAATAATTATCCACACGAGACGTGTACAAAATGGTTGTTGATGGATATCGTATCGTTGCACGTGATGCTGCGGTCCTGCGGC
>JALLOX010001037.1:0-10322 GCA_036939695.1 Thalassiosira ordinaria
CCTACTTGTGCCATTAGTTCTGGGGAGCTTCAGCCTAGGACCGGGTACGGAATAGTGGATTGTCACCCGCTTGAAGTTGCCGGAACCTTGCATTGATACCCGCCCAGGTAAATCCTGTTCTGGCTCCTTTTGAATAGGTCAATTTGTGGACAACGAACCGTCTACAACTTGTCATATATTATAGTCATATCTGCATAAGGGAGTAGTATTGCAACAAATTGCTACTAATAATAATTGCGTAAGGAATCCTTCCAGGGCATCAATTGTATTATGAGCTAGTGGCAAAAGAACTATGAATCAACAAAAAGGAATATACTAGCAAGTACGCCACTCTTGTAGGTTGCCAAAGACAATCCCAGGCAAAGCCTTGACATTAGAGTCGCACTCCCCCTACCCCTACCTAGGACAAACAGATTAGCCCCATGACCAAGGTGGTGGGGCGGAAGACACCACCGGCATATATTTGACTTAATGGTTACAGCCCAAGGTTGCAACCTGATTATGCCACAGTAATTTTCTGACAGTCTGATGTTGGTACAAGCACAGGGACATTGTTTATGTGAGCCAGAAAGAAGATCTGAAAACTGACACGAGAAGGTATAAGCATCTCTGAGAATCTTGCAGGTGTCAGATATTCATTGTGTATCATGTACCACTGCATTATGATTAGCACAGAAGGGGGATTGCTGCACCACAGCGATGGCATTCACCATTCACTGAAAGCATGGGTTGCTTTCTTGCCGGTTGGGATGACTATCTCTCCAGCACCGCCTATTGCCTCTGCAGGTGTGCAGCAGGCCAGCGCAGGTGACAGGTATGCAATCGTTGAGATAGTTCTCCTTTTGGGGGAATCCCAATGCAGACTACATCAGCTCATCTCCCTGTGTTCTTTGATTTATTCATTTACCGACATTTTTGTTGTGGGTAGTAGTGGAGGTAGATCCCATGGTGCTGCAGGTTTCGTGTATACCTGCTCCTGGGTTACGCGTTCACCCGTGCGAAGTTGGTGATTTGAGATTAGAATTGCAACGTTAACTCTTTGTGGAGCCATGCGGACATAACCATTGGCATTGTACGAGATTTTAAGGTAGTATAATTGTAAATGATCATTGCTCACTCAATACTCATCGCCCATTGACGTTCAAAACACTCTATTGTAGCTCAGCTCAAGGGCTTTTTGCGTGTGGAACGGGGTTTGGTTGCCGGTTAGTTCTTTAAAACGCGTTCATTTTCTTCGATCGATTGCCAATTTTGGCATGCATTGACTTTGACAATTTGACAAGGATTACTGAAACGATGCAATAGGTTTCAACAATCTGCCGTTTAACGAGTGAATTCCCCTTCAAAAGACAATTCTTAGCTAGAAAATAATAAGCAAGTTATGCCAATTTACCAACTAAAGTACCGTCTGGTCTACTCACACTAGATATATCGACCCCGTGTCGCCTGCTGTCACCCCGGAGTTAAGTGGGTGGTATTGGAATGCATAGCTAGGGAATACATGGAATGGGAGTGAAGTGCTGTAAAAAATGGGTGTATTGACCTTGAATTCATAGTGAATCGACTGGGAATAGTACATACGAGCTGATACAAAATCGTATTCATAACTCACAGGAGAAGATATCTGCACAAAAGGGTTTAGAGCTTTCAGCTGTTGCGCTATCAATCGCGACTCAAAGGACCCGACTCATTATTACTAATTCCGTAGTCGATGCAACGTAGAATCACGTTGCAGAATTTTGCGAGAATTTGTGCGTGTGAACTGACATCTTCTCCTCCGCCTTGCTTTTCTGTTCGTTGTTGCTTCGGCGGCGCTTGTCGTTTGCCTCTCTTGCCTCATTTTTCTGCTCCTCTGCATTCTGAATCCGGCCGACAGTGAGGTGGAGGAATACAAATGCAATGATGAACAAATTACTGATGAAGTGATGGAGCACGCAGGCGCCTACACCAACACATATCCATCCATTCCACGCCATAGATAGTTGAGAGGAAAGAACACTCATTTCCACCCGTCCATTGGAGGACGCTCCCTGCATCTGCATCTGCATCTGCATCGTTCAACAACTTTTTGGGATTGCACGTCAAGACAATCAACTGATCCTATTCTGAGAAGATTGCGTTCCACGCTCCACCAACGGTTTATTTACTTACCTCTGCGCTAGTCTACCATGGATGCTCCTTCTACATCCTGGTCATGGAGGCATCGCTTCTATGCATTCCTCTTACGGCGGGCTCTCGGGCCACTCCTAACTCCACAATCCGCCGCAGACCTACATCGTTCCATCCAGGCAATTGATTGGTCCACGGGCAAATTTGCTTTGGTGGACGTAGAACTCGATCCAGCCTATTTAACCTCCGCCATTCAAGGGACAAAGAAGAACGATGACGGCGGGGAGAGTGGCGGGCAGAAGAAATCTTCCAATAACATTGCAGTGTGTCGGGCAAGGATACGTAGGTTTGCCGTCCATCTGAGTGTTTGCGATGTTGATCAAAGCAAGAATGGCGAGGCGGTGAGCACTGCGCGGAAGGCAACTTCTGCATTCCTGCAGAGCATGTTTGGTACAAGTGATACCGTCGATGATGGGGAGGGTGCTGCTGGCATGGCTTTGGTGGTTCACGTAGAGCTGGAGGGCCTGGATATTGTGCTAGCACCTGGTCAGAATTCCTCAGCCAACCCAATGGAATGGTCAACCGAATCACACCAAAACAACCAGCCAATTACCCCTTCCTCTCCCGTACAAGAACAGGATGCATCTGCTCCAGGATTCTTCTCATCATTAGTTGATTCTGCGATGAAATCTCTTCGTCTGTCAATTGATGTTTCGGATGTGAGGATTCGTGCCTATTCCCAGTATTGCAGTGGCTTACATGACTCTACAAATTTTTGTGATAACATCACGGATAGCATTGGGGAACCTGCCAGTACATGTTGGCTTACATTGCGTGTTGCATCTGCTCGCTACTACGATTTGATTGACTCAAAAGAGGGAGGGGCTCATAGATCTGGAGCGCATTCTGACAACAGAACACTAGATGGGAGCAGAATTCGATCAGAAAGTAGCAATTCGGCACTGGGAAACATCCAAAGGACAAGAGAAAAGATGGTCATATCTAAGGCTTTGGATTGGGAAGGAATTGTTATGGATACTGGCGAAAATTATGTTGTCGGGGGGCTTTCATCCAGTACGTCTCACCTAAAATCTTTGCCAATATTCCAAAGCTCTGGAGGTGGTATATTAAGATTCCGTGTGTTTGAGAAATGGTCCGTGGGCACAGCAAACCAAAAATCATCCTTTATGTCAGCAAGACAAGACATTGAAGTTTATCCAGGGCAGCGGATGGCAATTGAAGTGGATCTACCTTCTCTGACACGAGTCATTGAAATCGCCAATGCTATGACTAGAGCCCCAGAAGAAGATGGGGACTTTGTTGATGCATGTGAAGATGACAACTGCAGAACCTGGGAGGATGCTTCAGACATACTAGAGCAAGATGACACCTTGGCAAAGGCACCAGCAACTGCAGCTCAGAATCAAGTGCTGGCGGATGAATTTAGTAGAGAAACCTATGACCAAATCATGAAACAATACACTGAAGCAAGGCATCTTGCTCGTACAAGGGAGCTTCGAGGTGGTCTTCTTATCCCTTCGTTTGATGTGCGTGATGATAGTAATGAGAATGATGGTGGAGACATATCTTTTGACGCATTCTTTGATGCAAATGATCATTCGGTCAGCTACTATTGCTCAATGATGGATGAGACCATTAAGCAAGGAGAGGAGGATGGCAGGCCAAGCAATGGGAATAGTCACCGCAGTGTGGAACAGACAAAGATTGAGCTTGGACTTGCAGAGTTCACAGTGAAGTTGCACATTGCAACTTCTGCAGTGGAAGGGTTTGGTGCACACATCTTGCAACAGCAGGAGAATCAATCAGAATTTATTCTGATATCTGTGGGTGACCTTAGAGTGATTGCATTTGGCTCTAATGGAGAATCCAAGCTGAATTGTAGTCTATCTCATTTCGATGTTGAAAGCCAGTTGATCAATGCATATGGTGCAATCATCAATGATCCTATACTGCGCTTTCTTGATGACTCAGATGGTGGTTGCGGCAGTGAATTTCTGGTTTCAAGCCCACCTTGTTTATCGCTTATGGCTGATTCATCTAAAGAAGGTGATGATGCCAAGAATAATGCTTGTCAAGTGGATGTAGCACTTCAGCCATTTGAGGTCATTTATCAAAAAAAAGCAATTAAGGGTTTAGCAGATGTTGTGGCTAAATTGCCTCATCTAGATACACCATCCACACCCACTCAAGAGAAGAGCACTTCCTCAAGAGATATTCATTTTGCTTTATCTTGCAGTACAGTATTGTTGATGGTTCCGTGTCAAGGAGATTCAACCGCGACTCTAAGAGGTGCAAAACCCAACCCGCTCTTCCAAAGGCACGGTTATAAGGATCAAGGATCAGGAGGATGCCAATTCTTAGGCGTTGGCTTAGAGCTTGACAACATTGCAATCAATTTATCAAAGAAAAGTTCAATTGGTGACACTGCACAGATGAGAATAGAGGAGTCTAAGGCTGCAATGTCATGCAGCAACATAATAATCTTTGCCACAGGCACCCAACTTGAACGTAGAAAAAGAAACAGGCAATCCATTGTCACTCGCAGAGCAGACTTGGTTGCAATAACAGGTGACGAAGATAGCGAGTCATCAGTGATGATATCTTTTTCGACAATAAACAAATCAAGTTCACAAACCCACCAGTCATCAAAGCGAAGTGGTGCTTTCCCAATAATATTGCCGCTTTCTTCTGCAAAAGCACAACAAGAAATGGATGAATCAGAGGGTGAATCAGATGACGAAATAGACCCCCTAGGGGATTACGCATTCAAACCTACCAGCGGTTCAAGGGGCATTCAATCATCAGATCCTCAGTACATCTTGTCATCCGAGGCAAATGAGGCTGAAACTGAGCTGGTGTTAAATCTACCCAATATTTTCTTTGACTCCACAACTGCTGAGAGGCAAGAGCTTTCTAATCTTCTATCCAATCTTCTATCCAATCTTCACTTAGATACCAAAGATTCAGGGCCCAGTAGCAGCACAGGATGTGATAGTCCATCGGAAGCACAGGTTCCCAACAACAGCATGCTTGGTCTTGCAGTCAACGTGGGCCAAATTTCAATTGTCCTCCATGGAGAACGCTGTGACTCAAACTCATACAGTCTTATCATGGATAGAATGCAGCTCTACACATTGATTGGAAGTTCTGGTGTCAGAAATATTCGCTTCATAGCGTCTGATGTGACGCTATATGAATTATCGCAGTTTTGCACTGCCCCAAATGAATCAATGAAAGCTCACTATCCATCATCGTGCAACGAAAGATGCAAACGGATCAAAGAACGACTTACAAAGAGTCCATCCACATTGGCGAGGGCAATACTGTTCAGGCAGAAACTTTGCCAGTCACTGTCTCCAGAAACCCCTGCATTTTTGGTGGACTTTCTTCTTCGAGGTGATGATGAGTTTGGCGAAAAGAGCATTCACATCAACATCTATGACATGACGTATCGCTATATTATGAACTCTGAGTGGATTCAAAATTTGTCTTATCTAATCAGGGGCACGCCGAGTGGAGAAGAAGTTAAGGATGAAAACACCAAAGCACTGCCATCATTGACCAATCTGTTTGTTACTCTCGCGGATTGCAATGTGGATTACACACCCCCTCTCACTTTTAGAAATGCATCAAGGGTCATCCTTAGAGTGGGAGAGATTCGGTTCTCATCCAATATTGTGACCCCAGCTGCGACTGTTCAAGCTTACAAAGTGTCTTTGTCTGACTTGCGTCTGCACATTTGTAACTACCGCCACTCATACAATGAAGAGAATTCTCTACTGAGCTGCGCACATAGGCACTTACACAAGGACGATCTCTTTGTGCCGGAGAGGGCAAAATGTCTCACTGGTAGAAGTATTGTTGGTTTGGATGACGCACTCTGTCGCATGGACTTTGTCAACATTGTTGTGCTTGATAATTTGGGTGCAATCATCTTCAAGAACAATGGACTTGACAGTCGGCAGAAAGACCCTGCAACTACTGTATCACTGTCGCTGGGAAAACTGTCAATTTTTGCTTGTCATGATTCATTTTCCTGCCTGAATCAAACATATAACGAATGGTTCATCAAATCGACTGCTCTATCAGAAGAGGAGTTAGAAAGGCTTCGAAGCTTGTCAGAGACTCAATCAGAGGGTGATACGGGAAAAGATATTTCTGATGCAGAGAGGGAATGTTTGCTCCCGCTAGACGCTGGGCCACCATCAAGGATTAAATCTGCGCCAGATATGACACGCGTTACCCAAGCCTCTTGCAATAAACCTCCCATGCGCACCTCTGGCAATAAACCTCCAACGTGTAGCAAGCAATCCCAATATCGTGATGATAACGTTTCAATAGACCTAACGAAGTCACTTCTATTCCAGAACTACTACACGATTGATGCATCAGCAAATCATCAGGCAACAGATCAACAGGAAGAAGAGAAGGAGTTTGTAGTGAAGAGAAATGGAGACATGACCTTGAAGTCATGCTCAAGTGATGACGAGTGGGCTACTGTTGAGCATGACTTCTTGCAACATTCCAAAATACCTCGGGCGAGAGATCATACAGCTGAATGGGTTCTTTGTGATTCACAACTAAATGAGGGGAACTCTGCCAAAGCTCCACTACCATCCAATCAAAAAGTAAAGGTTTTTCCTCAGCACATTCCAGTGAAACCAATCTTGGACCCTTTTTCTGGAGGCAATAAAATGGATATTGCCAAATTGGCAGGGACTGATGTTGCACCTGACATCAGGGCGCGAGTCTCTGTGAAGGATGGCTCAATTATGTTAAGATTTTTTGATGGCTTTGACTGGGTGAATGATGCTTCTATATTTCACCAAAAAAGGGAGAAACCAAAAGATCGCAAAAGAGAACTGCTTAGCAGTCTCGTTGATGGAGGCGAATCTAATAGTGCCTTTGATGTGGCGCCACTGCCGGAGGAACGGAGCAAGAATTTGCAACGTGACATTGCTCGGAGGAAGCTGCGCCGCAATGCCCATAGATATTTTCAAGTATCTATCCTGGGTTTGAAGGTGAAGAATGACTCCTTTGTCGAGAGCAAGGATCATCAGCTTGCATCATGCCTCGACCTCTCAGTATCTGACTTCTTCATTGCTGAAACCATCAGCACTGGAGATCCTCTCAAAATGATGGGAGAATGGGTGAACGAAAAAGAGCACCCAAGGGACGACAGTGATGGTATCATTATGCTGAAAATGATGACAAAACACCCAAGAATCAGGGTATCATCTGATGGAAAATTGATGAGTGATGAAAGTCGAGCAACATTAGAGCTTCTTCCACTCCGCTGCTACTTCAATCAGAATGCGTTGAGATTCATACGCAGCTTTTTTGCTGGGGGCCAAAGTGCTTCTGAAGGAGAAGACACCAAAGACGATGCTGATGAAAATGGCATGCCAGACGAGGATGAGATTATTGACATCTTCTTTGAGAGTTTCAAGGTTCGACCATGCAAACTCAAAGTGGATTACCAACCTGAGACCATGGATATTGATTCTTTCCGGGATGGGAATTATATCGAGATATTGAATTTGTGCCCTCTGGAAGATATGATATTGCAATTTCAGCCAGTCCAAATGCAGGATCTCACAGGCTGGGGTTCAGTTTTTGGCGAACTAGCTGGTCGTTGGGTTGAAGATGTTTGTGCAACCCAAGCTCACAAGGTGAGTTAAATCTTGGTGGCCCTGTTTTGTCTGCCCCACAGTCAAGTTGTATTGTCATGGACATCAATTTGTTCTCTGCTGCTAACCTTTACCTGCCATTCCCTCCACATCTGCCCAGTTCTTGACGCGAGCGTCTCCCTTTCAGCCATTTTCTAATCTAGGTGATCCACTAGCTGATCTTGCAATGGTCCTTGTAGTCCCAGAGGGAAATGGCGTTTCTGATTACTTCAAAGATGTTTTTGGTGGCACAACGAATTTGGCGGGAAAGGTTGCTTTGGAAGCCTTGTCTACTAGTGCCAAGATTACCAGGTTTGCAGCGAACCAATTGAATAGCAAAGCACTGCCTTCTGCCGGCGTTAAAAGCTCTCTCCCTCGCCGACCGAGAAGTGTATTGAGGCATGCAGGANAAAGCACTGCCTTCTGCCGGCGTTAAAAGCTCTCTCCCTCGCCGACCGAGAAGTGTATTGAGGCATGCAGGAGATGCACGTCACCATGCCTATGAAAGCTTGTCCAGGGGTTTGAGGGAAGCAAACTACAAAATTGTCACAGTACCATTGCGTGAGTATCAAAACAGCGGTGCAGGAGGTGCTGCTCGCAGTGCATTGAAAGGGATACCCATTGGAGTGCTTGCACCTGTAGCTGGTGCTTCAGAGGCGTTGTCGTATACTCTATTAGGACTAAGGAATCAACTCCAGCCGGAAATGCGCAAAGAGGAAGAAGCAAGCTTACGGGGGTTGACCTATGACTGATCAAAGGAAACGGTTGAATTGCAATTGACTGAGATGGGGTTCCTCGTTTGGACACTGTGTAGATAAACCCATGCAGGAATGACTTTTCATAAGATGTTGGGCTACAATTATCTTGGAGCTCTTGATATTTAGGAAAAGTCCCCATAGCCCGCAAGATGACCCAGTCAATCTTATTGCAGCTTGATAGATCATATGTGCTTAACTTTTGTGAAGCAAGATGCTCCCAATTATGATAAAGGCATTTGGAGCAGGCTTTGATGTAAAGGCATCTCTACACTCGGTGCCAGTCCAAACGAGGTCAATAAGTAGTCTACACTCTATAAGGACTACTCTGATAACAGTGGCCTCATTTCTAATGTGGTGCTAGAAGGTCCTTGGTCGCTGCAGCATTCGCTCTGGAGATAGTGCCACACAAGAGCATGCATCAGCGCTTTGAAAAAAAGCTGAGTAGACTCACCTGCAAAAAGGTGTGGAAGCTCTGTTCAAGATAGGTAAACGACATGAAAGAAAAGAATCTTTACTATTTTGTTGGCTTGGGCTCGCAACGATCTTTTTTAGTGAGTAAAGAAGGGCCCAGAAATTGGATAGAAAGCAAACCAATTGGAGCTGTGATCATTATTGCAAGGATCGATGTTGACATTATTTGAGTGCCCCATTTCACAAGATCGCCGAAGTAGACGCTACCACTATGATTTTTTTCTATCATCGTTAAAGGAATGGAACAGAGTGCTGCTTGTACTGTGGCCTTGGGCGTCCACGACAAGGCTACGAAGACACGCTCTTTCATTTCTAGTGTTGACCCAAAGCAAGAAAGAAATGCTACAGGTAGTCTGACCAAAAGGCCAATTATAACGACGCCAAAGCTCTTGAAAATACCTTCCTTTGGCATGACACCCAAATCAAAAGCTGCTCCTACACTTCCAAAGAGAAGAGGACGTAGAGCAATATCCCATAGAATATTACTGTCAGCCCCAATCTGATCTAAAAATTCACTTCCTGAGCACTTGGTGTATTCGATAACTCGTTTCTGCTGCCACACAAGCTTTGTGATTGTTCCCATCAGCAGCGTCCCGACAGCTCCACTTCCATCAAAGTGCAATCTCTTAAATCCATAGGTCATCAGTATTGCCAACTCCATGGCTATTATAGTGCGCTGCCATCGGTGTGGACAAAACCGGGTTGCCGCCAGAATACACCCACTTACACATCCAGATATAATGCCAAGAAATATTGATACCGGGCCGTGCAAAAAGGCCGATGAAGCTAGGTTTTCATTACTATCCATGGCAATACCAATACTTATAGTGAAACCTGTTATTGCAACTATATCATCAAAAGCACAAGCTGTCCGCCACAAAGTAAAACGAAATAGCATGGATGAGATTGTACATGTGCAAGAGAAGAACTCCACTCCAAAAAATCAACGACAAATCGTATCATCTTCTCCTTACCTGCCATAACAAGTGAAGGGACCCCCTTTTCGTTTCCGTATCCTTCTCTTTGCAGTTTTGACATGCTGGGTATCACAATTGCGGGACTCACAGCGGCAAGTATGAAGCCAAGAGACGTTGCCAGGCTAGGCGGCATACCAAAAATCAACCGGGCAGCAACAGCACACCCAGCCGCCTCCACGAGACCTGGCAGAAATGTCAGTCTTAGAGACACACCTCCTGCAGCGGCTACAGCATTTATGTCTATTTCAGTTGATGAAATGAGCAGTATGATGCATAGACCAATGGTTTCGATTGTTTCGCTAAAAAGAGGAGACAGA
>JALLOX010001060.1:0-10280 GCA_036939695.1 Thalassiosira ordinaria
TCTCGGCGGAGGCTTGCTTCAAAGCATGGTTTACTACATGAATAGAAGAAGCAGAATAGAGAAGTCGGGCTGTTCATGAGGGATCCTAATGATAGCTCCTGCCTTGTTCTCTTTGGACGGCAATTTCTTGGCATTATTTTTGCTTCTTAAATGTTAGAGCATGAGTAATCCTACGAATTCCCCGTGTATAACCAATTTAATACCGTGTAAGGAAAGAATGAAGAATCTTTTAAATGATTGAGCTACAGCAATCATTGACCACATGTTTGTGTTGGTTCATATCTAATTCACACATGGACTAAATACATTTGGAGGGTATCTGCAGCAGATACTTTTAGGATGGCCGTAATGACAAACACATCTTTGGTAGGCTTTGGTGCAAATGAGGCATGCTTTATCAATTTTTTGTGCTCATCAGGACAACTCATGACATTGCAAGGCTTGTCTATGGAGATCTAGGCCATAATTTTTGGGGGGCTTCTCTTATACACCAGAGCCTAGAGCCTAGCCATTTGGTCACAGTCAAACTCACTTGCAAACTGTAGGAAGGGATATATAAGTGGGATGACAGAACATTGACATCGATAGTTGACTTGTAAAGAAAAAGTTAGCAGCAATTGTGAGGCATACCCCTTGCTCATTGCTGTAATTGCTCATTTGGCATGGTCACAGTCATGAGAACAGATAGATGTGAGGCAGTCAAGTGATCCAGTCACCAGCTAGATCATCACATCCTTGCCCACAGTCTCTATTGCCACAAAAATGCATCAAATGTCCAATGCTGTTACCCTAAGATATCCGTCACCCTTGGAAATACCGTATTGCCCCCCCCCTCCATATTTGTCAAGTCCTTCTGCAGCATCTATGTGTGTTGGCTATGGCTATGAAATGCGGCCTTCATGATAATTCTGGGAGGTTTGGAGGGTGCATTCAAGCATAGCCGGAGGTGGTAGACAGTATGTAGTGAGGTCCTTCCTCTTGGAATACTTGAGGCCATCAATCCCATCTGACTTTTGTCTCTTGTTGGCAGCGTTGTCTGTTCTAGTAGGTGGCAGGAGATGCTCCGAGGGTGGTGGGTGTGGATGAGGAGTTCAAGTGTCTGATGGCTTATTTTGTTCTGAAGGTGCAACAGCAATGTTGATATGGCTATTCTGGCCTGCATTGCTGGTAATACTTCTTTCTCTGATGGGAGCACCAGCCAGGAACTCCAATTGATTTCTTTTTTGACTTGGTGCCACCATGACACTGCCCACTTCTGTAGGCTATGTCGGACACAATTGTTGAGCTGTGGTGATGGCAGGAGGAAAAGGATTACTGCTAACTGCAGAATGCAGAATGTGGACAGCAAGAGTTGACTCCCAATTCATGTTTTAGCAGCAATTATGAGACTATCTATTATTTATCTACATCAATATTATTAAAGCAAGACATGGTTGGTTGGTTGGTTGTTGTCTCCGTTCCGCTTCAAAGCTGCATGCAGCGTGCATGCCCCACGAATCACAGTTCCCCGATAAGTGCGCGAGCACCGCTACTCACCACGTAGGAACTACCATTAATTATATTCATAGATCCTTTACACATACACCTTATTCTTTATGTAGGAACTGCTATGTAAAATAGGTTAGCAATCTTAGTACACACACAATGGCACTTCAGTCCCTTAGTTAGTTGCTAATTTGGAAGTCGCCGGGAGCGAAGCGATCGGCTAGCCGAGCGCAGCAAGGCTAGTGCTCTTGATTGCAATGGCTTGTCTGCCATGGCCACGGCCATGTGAATGGGTAAACACGAGGCAGACATATGATCTAGTCACCAGTGAATCATCAGAGATATCCTGTCCATATCCCGATAAATGCTATTTCAATATCATCTGCCATTCAATTTTTCTTTAAAATCTACAACAATGTCTTATTATTAGTTAAGCCAAATTTACAGACCATAAGTAATACTCTACAATATCTAAATTATGTTAAGCTTGTTTGCTATAACAGCTTGAAGTCAAAGAAAAATCAATCAAACCTCATATGTCTGAGTTGGGAGGATTCCAAGCCAGTTGCTAATTACTGAGTATGCATAAACACATTTTTCACCTATTGTTAAACAATATAAGTTCACGTTTCTGGTGTACAATGATGTTTAAATCATTCTTCTTTTGTGCAGTACCTCAATCTCAACCATACACCGATTGTAGGAGGGGACAATGAACACACCAAGGATGAAACAAAAGGCCCAAATGATAGTTTGTATCAACCTATAACAAAAAATGCTAGCACGACGTCTACAAGGGCTATACCGGCAGAGTCGCTTGGGCCAGCCCCCTTTCCCTTCCCTACACATATAGCAGCTGCTCTGATAAAAGTGGACCTTTACAGATTATAATTTAGCAGTTTCAACCAAAACTGATATGGTTGCTCATGAAATTCAATGTGTGGGGCTAGTAACCATGATCATGACACTTTCTTATTTTGCAAAAACCAAAAAAAACGGTGGCTGGCAACACAAGGTGGACATAATGGTCCAGATGCCCCTTCAAAACACCTGCTGCTGCCGATGGCCAGGAATATGGTACCAATAGATATGAATAAATAGAAGGAGAGCTCACATTTCACATCTCCTTCTCTATTTGTTTCCCTGATATAAATATGCAACTGCATGGCAGGAGGTATTTTGCAAAGTCGCCTAGCTCATTTCATCTAGTGTAGACATTCTGTTGGAAGAACCTGAAGATGCCTAAGTAGTGACTACAGAAATCCAGAGGCAATGGGATATAAACCACTGTTTCTATTTATGTTATAAAGTATCCGTATGGATTACGCTTTCATCTACGCTGACAAAGGTAGACGAAATGTTCTTGGTACAAGAGAGCAAGATACTTCTCATAACATGTCTAGCTGAAAACATATGCATCGGAACACCACCGCCGACCAATTTTTGTGCTATATTTCTTCATCCCCGGATCAGAGTCTACTTGCTACTGCTTTGATGGCAGTAATGATGCACTGGCACTTGTCCGCTCTTCGCTTGAAATCTTTGCGGAAGGAAGATGTAGGGTCCATGGGAGAAGCTGGAATGCAGAGCTGGTATAGCTTTTGAAAGTCTCCACTGTCTTTGATTGGAAGAGCTCCGGTTTGGAGGAGATCTGCTGCATCCTCGTTCATGCCAGCACAGAGATAGTTTCGGAAAGAGTCGAGTGCCAAATCGAACTTGATGCCTCGTTGACGAGAGCATTTGGCAAATAGCTTTGCAAAGTGAGCACAATGGGAACAAAATAATGATGGTAAGGAGGGTATGCGCCAACTCAAATGAACTCAAGCCAGGGAAAAAAGTTTCTGAGGTGTTTACCTTTGCTGCATATGAAAAGTACTTTTTCTCATGAATAGATGGAGTTAAAGGCAAAGTAGTATTTCCTTGCTCATCACAAACTCGTTGAGTGTAACACAACCGGGCATACAGCTCAAATAATTGCGCTGTGTACTCTTCCTGTTCGCCAGTTCTTAGCAAACAAAGAGCAGCCTTGTTGAGGAAGCCAACGTCACGGGCTTCAAGGAGCTGCTCTGTGATACTGTAGAGTTTTTCCTTGAGTTCAATGCCATGTTTGCCTCGCAATTTTGCGGGGTCCGTCTCTTCCAACTCTATAAATGAGAGAAAGGCCAATGCATAATCTCTCCTCTTTGGTTCGCCCGCCTTGTCAAAGCACTTGGCCGCCAGCCTGAGACTGTTACAACACAGGGCAAGTTCATAGACACAGAATAAAAACATTGGGTGACATGAATGGGGATTTGAAGGTGACAAGCCTAAATGATAACATCAGCTCACCATCCAATTTGGCGCTCTCCCTCTGCATTTCTTAAATAATATTCTCCTCGGTTTTTCCAGTCCTCTACGGTATTCATGGCACCAAATACGCGCACACCAGACAGCCCTTCTTCTTCTGAGCTATCTTTCAGAACATCAACCACACAACGGCGTTGGAAGTAGTTGAACATAGGTCTACAGGAATCTGTATTAGTTTCTGCAATAAAGACGTTGACGCGTGCACGTGTGATGGCAGTGTCTAGAGAAAGTGAAGCGAGCAAAAAGTAAACAACATAGAATGGAAGCGCCACTCAATTAAAAATGTGAACTAGCAGTACTTACAAAGCATTTTCAGTTCAGTCTCAAGGATCTTGTGCTGATCCTGGTTGAAGTCGAGGTGGCGAGTTTCGGTCAACAAAGGGCTTTCCCAATCATATTTCTGCACCCCAGATGCTGCCACTGTAGCATCTGCATAGTAGGCAGCGATATCCTCCTCAGTGTAACTCGTCACTACTCGCCAAGAGTCTTATGAAATGGCAATATATCAACAAAACATTAGCACATAAATTACCGCTTGCTAGGAATTTGTAATGAGATGGATTCACTTTATCTCACCTTCAGCTGGAGAATCAGAGAAGAAATTGTACCTATGTGCAAAAACGAGATAGTGAACTGAGACATACAAAGCTAGCTCGGCTAGAAGGTGGCCGCATCGGATATGAATAGCGAGGGTGAAACTTACAAAAGAACATCATCGAATTCGAGCCCCTTGCTCTCTTGAACCTTCATTGTAAGCAATCAAGAGTGAGCACATGGTTAGGAGAGATAAAATGCCCCAAAAGAATGAATCAATAGTCATCTCACTGTCATCACCCAGTCAGGATCAATTCCAAACTCATCAGGCAAGCTCTTCTTCGCCTCTTCTGATCGAACGATGACTACTTGATGCGCTCCAAATTCAATGCGAGATGTCTCTCGCTTTGCACCTTTGAGCAGCGCAGCACACAACATCGGCATCAGAAACAGTGAGAAGAGTATTATTACAAAAACAAGATCAGATGATATAAATGATCAGCATTCTTACCTTGCAGCATAAGGACCAACTCTTGCGTGCTTGCAATATCCATGATGACTGGCTTTGGGCCAGAAAAGAGACCTAGATCAGGAGGCAATTTGTCGAGGGAATTTCCAAAGAAGTGATACAGCAGCTCCACTACGGAAGCTGCAAGTCGGAGCACACCAGCATGGCTTCGATAATTGTGTGATAGCTGTAGTAGCTTAGGTTCGATCCCCCCAAAGCTGTTGTAGAAAATTTGCCTTACGTCTGTGAATCTAGGTGTTACGTGAAATTGGTTGGTTAGTGGAGAGGATTTCAGATGTAAATTTGTCAGACAAATACGAGGTTGAAGTATACCTGAAGTCAACACCAACAGCAATACTCTGTGCAGTGTCTCCTGCCAGAAAGAGATTGTTAGGATCACGGCACAACTTAGCAAGTATGTAGAGCTCAGCTTGTGTAAAGTCTTGGACCTCATCACAGAAGAGGGAATCAACGGGGAGTAAATTTGAGCCTTCTGCTGCCATCATCTCAAGAATGTGTTGATCCAAGATAGAGATCCTCCTAGCAATATTATACACAAGATCACACTCGTCATAGAAAAAGCCCTCACGCTTGACTTTTTCATAGTTGGTGTAGATTTCATATACTTCGCGTCTTTGATTTTCATCCATCCGCGACTGTTTGCGGGCTGTATTTCAAAAATAATTCAAAGTTCAAAGTTATATTTGTAATGAAAGTGAAGAGTGGCACTCATCAATAGTCACCTTTGGCCATTCAAACTTACGTAATGCCAGATACTCTTCTAGACTAAGAAACCTCTTCTCTGTTGTTGATGAAGACCCATGGTTGCGATCAATTNAATGCCAGATACTCTTCTAGACTAAGAAACCTCTTCTCTGTTGTTGATGAAGACCCATGGTTGCGATCAATTTGAAGTTGAAGTGCAGCCACAGATCCCTTGATGAAGGATTTTATTTCACGCCACACAATGGTGCAATCCATCTGAGCTCCTGTGCCAGAACGAATCTTCCTCCACAACTGTCGGAATACAGGGTACGTCATCTCCTGGCGAAATGTCAAGACTGCACTTTCTTCGGTGTTCTCCTCTTCTAACCAGGCCTCAATTCCTTTGGTTACCATGTCTTTGTGTTTGCGGCAATGGAGCCTTTGTTTGAGTTCATGCTTCGAAAAGAAAGAGTCCCCGGGAAGTTCTTAAAATCGGAGTAGAGATATGGTCAGTTTAGGATTTACTCATGAAATTGTACAAAACAAAAAGAGAGGTAGTCAAGTTAGATATTTCTCACCAACATCAAGGGCATCAAGCCATTCGCTTGAAGTGAGGAATTTTGGCCGATCTTCTGCCTTGACCTCCATAGGGCCACTTGCATCTAATTCATTTTTCCGCCTTCGCCAAGCTAGCCCCATATTGTTAAATGATCGTTTGACCTCACGGCAAAGCACATCATTTTTTGTCAAGAAAAGCTGCCGTGGCTGCGCCCCATCTCGTCCCGAAATATTGGACATATACTGTGCCCACATTCTGAACACCAAGCAGGTAGTCTTACCTGTCCCACTGAAATGTGCAAAAAGAGGTTTATGAATATCTAGTTCAGCTATGATTTTTATTAGCCAATTTGTGAATTGTAAAGCTTATCTCATACCTTCGTCCCATGAGCAAGATTGAACGCTGGGGATCCTGCTTGTAATGAATGATTTCATGCTCCTTTGGCCCAGGCGTGAAGGGAAGGTCCATATTTTCATCTTGGCCATCGAGTAGCATTTTTACAGCACCTGTATGACAAAACATGTATAGTTATGATATTGACAATGAGGTGGGCATACTATATCAGTATGTGATAAGGAGAGCAATGTGTAAACATACCTGCATTCAGCTCGTAGAACTTCAAAATGCACATAAGAAGGATTGTGAGATACAAATACGGATACCTGATATGTGCAATAACAAAATAAAAAGATGACAGTGTGAAGACACACCTTCAACAGGGTGTACTGACGAGGATCATCACTTGCAGGATGAAAATGTCTTGATTTGCCTTTGGGGGTTTGGTCTTTCTCGGACCCAGCACACGCAATTTCATTGCTCATGGGAAAGACCCGAGGGATCCTAATGACAGCTCCTGCCTTGTTCTCTGCGGGCGGCAATTTCTTGGCACCATTGGCATTATCATTTGAGGAAGGGGCTGAACGTTTATCAATTTCGGCGTAGATAGCACATTCCTCTCCCCTCAAATGGGACCTTTCGATACGCTCAATCGTCTGATCGATGGCCCTGGACAAGTTGTCGTGATCCAACACAATATCCCACACCCTGATCACTCTGCATTGATATGGGGCAATTCATAATGTTAGTCAAAGAACAAAATGATTGAGTACATGTCCATTATGAATGTCAAACTCACTGCTCGCAATAGTTCTGTTCCAACCCAGATCTCCTTGGAGAGAATGCAATGGCGACCTCCCAGATGATGCGAGATGCAGAATCAATCTTCGTCTCGTAAAGGCTGATTTTCTTCCCATTACTTCCAAGTTGTTTGGACTTGAGTGGCTTGCATAGTACGTACGGCCATCGGCCAGTGGATAGCAGCGTCAAGCGACGTATGATACGCTCACAAAGCACTTTGTCTCTTTTGATATGTCGGCGAAAGAACTTGTGCGCATTCTCCGTGATGTCGATGGTCCACTCCGACATGCTATCCCATTGGAAAAGGTCTATCTTTGATTCTACATCCGCCAGTGTCTCTTCAGAGTCACAGTTTGTCAAAGCTTCAGCCAGCTGCTCGGAAGTGAAGACGCGCTTGGGCTTCTTGACAACAGTGCAGCCGGATTCCCCCGCAGTGCCATCATTGTTGCACTTCTTCTCCTCCTCATCATCGCTCTCGTCAAAGTCAGTACCGTCGAGGGTTGACGTTGCCTTGACTTTGAACTCGTCAAGCAAAGTGTTATACCACTGGAGTGCAGAAGTGATCTTGTGAGTCTTGAGCTTGAGTGCGGCCAGCTTCTTCTCAGCTTCCTCCTGAGCCTTGGTGGTTTTTGAGCTTGCTACCTCCTTTGCAGGATCCTTTTTGGGTTTGGGTGGTTCTGCGAAGATAACCTCCCTGTCCGGAGAGCGCGGCTTGTTCTTTTTGTGCATCTCGGCGGAGGCTTGCTTCAAAGCATGGTTTACTACATGAATAGAAGAAGCAGAATAGAGAAGTCGGGCTGNTCTCGGCGGAGGCTTGCTTCAAAGCATGGTTTACTACATGAATAGAAGAAGCAGAGTAGAGGAGTCGGGTTGTGTGAACAGATATCCCATTATCAAAGATGACAAATGCTCTTAATATCAACTTACCATTCAACTTGCCCTGTTTCCCGAGGGTATCCGACACGGCATCCATCACCAACTTGAAATCTTGTTGGCTTTCCATGAAAATGGTCGATTTATCGCAAAGAATTCTTGCGATATTGTTGTTGAACGGGTGTCCACGACCCTTGGGAAGATTCGAGAATAGGGTCGCTACCGACTTGCAGCTGACACGTACCCCAGCATCGAGGAGCACAGTCATGTCCTCACAGCGTACTTCTTGCCACGACGCAAACGCCTCCAAGGCGTCGCTTGCGTGTTCCTCGAACCACTTGAGGGCCTCAACGGAGGAGGATAGAGCGGTTGAGAGAATAGGAGAGGTTGTGGCATCTGCCAGCAATGTCCATAGAGGCTCCCTATCTTTCCTACCGACTGCTTTCATCAAGTGGAAGAGGTTTTCGAGAATGGAGGCCACGGTAGGAGATTTGGTATCTTGCTTGTGAACCACGAAGGCAGGTTTGGGAATACCAGAAGAGTCTGCACCAATCAAGTCGGAGAGCATGCGAAAGTTCGTCTGTGCCAGCCCCAGGACGAACTGCTTCTCCATGCGCTGTGAACCCGTGATGCTCCCAGTCACACTGCCCGGAGCCTTTGCGAGGGCACTGTAAACTTCAAGCTCGTCCAGATCTTCCATGTTGAATGTTTTGAGTAGACTTCTAATGGCACTCATGTCAGCTGTAGCCTTTGGAGCAACCTTCTCAGGAGTTTCACTGCCTTCGACTCCTGTGGTCGCCTTGCCACCCTTCTTCTTCTTCTTTTTCTTCTTCTTCTTGGCCTTGGTGGCAGGAGATGGTGCAATGTTATCCACGGGCTTCTGCTGCTGCTGCTGTGGCTGTGGCTTCTCTCTACCACGGTTCTGCTCATGCAATGATTGGTTTTCATGATAATATGTAACATAAGATACGATACCATTGAACAAAATAAGTAAGGATACCTTTGAACACAGTGATACCCTGGAATGAATTTCAATTGCAGCACATCTTTTTCACTCACCACCAATTCTGGAATGGAAATGGACGATCCACCAGATGATTGAGAGGACTCATCTCGTTGCTGTGAGGGGTACCATGTTGTTGAAAGCAATTGTAACATGATTGCAACATTGGGGTATCCTTGGTTAGCATAGGTACNAGGGGTACCATGTTGTTGAAAGCAATTGTAACATGATTGCAACATTGGGGTATCCTTGGTTAGCATAGGTACCTACGGTATCTGCTTGATAAAATCAATTCAAGTATGTAGAAAGTAGGATACTCACCACCAATGCCGGCATGCCATCTCCAGCAGAATCTTCATCCTCCACATCATTTGGACCCACCTCCGTACGTTGCTTTTTCAACTCCTCCCTGTCATCCGTGTCGCTAAACTCGTCATCATCGACATCACTCAAATCATCTTCCTCTTCCGACGAGGACGAGTCATACTTGACTGTCTTTGGTACGCCGCCACCGCCGCTGATGACTTGCTTCGCCGGGCTAGGCGTCTTCTTCTGACTTGAAGTAGGAGGAGGCGGACCAGATACCGTAGAGATGTGGCTCTTCGATGACGGCGCGGAGGATGATCCGGAAGACGATGAGTCGTCACGTCTAGCTAGGGGCGGGATGGAGTACGAACTATCACTATCGCTGCCATGATGTGACGCCGGGGAAACGTCGTCATTGTTCTTGACATCGCCATTGCCGTTGACAAGGCCGGGTAGCTTCTTTCTGGAGGCATCCTCGGATCCTGTCGAGGAGAGCGAGGAATCATCATCAGCAGCTGAGAAGGGGGATGAGGTGACGGGAGGAGTAGGAGGAGGGGGCGGGCCAAACACTGGCTTCTTGGCGGGGGTCGTCGTCGAAGGCGTCGTCATTGTGGAGGCGGCGGCGGGGTCTGCCGAAGCAAAAAGGGGTGACGGTACCGCATTCCGCGTAGCCGCGTTGGCGTTGTTGCCAGAACGGTTGGATGAGGCAGCATTATTGCCGCGTTTGCTCTTCCTTTTATTCTTCTTGTTGGCCATGGTTGGGTTGTGAAGTGATTCTGGCTGAATGTCTACCAAAAAAAATAATGAAGCCGAAGATTGCCATC
>JALLOX010001070.1:0-18183 GCA_036939695.1 Thalassiosira ordinaria
TGTAAACACATCAAGCTATTGGAGCTTGACGAGGCGACCCAAAGCTGCATTGACGAAGAATAGAATTTGCAGTTCGGTAAGAGATCCGTCCCGAAAATAAACATTAGAAAGATGGAAACCACTGGAAGTTCATTTTTTCTGACAAAAATGGACTGCAAAAAACATACCAAATTCAAATAAGACATTTGTGCGGACACTACAAGTAGAGGCAACGTTCAACGTTCGCTTAATAAGTTACCCATACTATTCTACTTTATCTATCTGAGCTGTAAAGGGCAACCAGGTGGTTACAGTACAGATGCATAAATTAAAGCTAGAATACAGGGGCGGGACACGGACAGACCAAAACAGAGACGGCTGTTGCCTCTCTCTAGGTAAGTGCTGAGCAGCGCAAGACGGAGCTGACAGACCCCCTCTTTTTCCGTGATTTGCCCCCCGCCCGCCCACCAAAACCAACCAGGGCCAGGGGGGTCTACTTGTAGCTTGTTTGTGCGTGTAAATAAGCCCCAAGAAGATGCCCACACTGCACAATAACTCTACGACGATGCTGAGAGAGTGATGATTGTTGAAGCTCGTTGCAGCTGCTGCGTTTACTGCAGACGACAGACAGACCCTTCCAGATGTTTGTGTCGATCGCGCCAGATTGTGGCATTTTGGCGCGCTCGAGTTCGCTTGCTTTCCGCTTTCACTTTCACGACCGGCCCTGCCTACTATCCTCTACTATCCACTCAAATCCACTCCACTACACATTCATAACATCGCCTCCTTGCCGCTCAACTCTAACAAAACAACCATGGCGTCTCCCACCACTACCCCACCAGAAGATCTAGAATGGGAAGAATGGGACCCCCAAACCTCCCCCCTCTCCTTCTTCCATCACTGCCTTGCCGGTTCCTTTGCCGGAGTCGCGGAACATACACTGCTTTACCCGTTGGATACCGTAAAGACTTGTTGGCAGAGTCAGGTGCTGCATAAGGCTAGTGGTGGAGTTGTGGGGTGTAGTGGTGAGCCGTGTGGTGTTTTGGCGAGTGGTGTGGCTGAGACGGTGAATAAATTTGGTGGTGGAGGTTCGGCTTCATCTTCGGGAGTGATGGGCGGCAACATGTTGAGCAATGGTCCATTGTCGCAGGCGGTGATGGCGAATGAGGTACGTGAACGTATAATGAGGGGTAGATGTATGTATTTAGAGCATCCCCCCCCCATTTTATTGCGGAGATTTTTTTTGGGAAAGAAGTCGCCCCCAGTCATTCTTGATGGTGTCACGCTTTCTATAGGGCAAAGATGAGGTAGTGTCTGTATGAGATTTCAATTATTTATTGGAGCTGCTTGTAATTCGATAGGCTTATCATTCATGCACAGTCCTATTATCTTCCCGATGGGGGAGGGAGTGGGTCAGGGTCCTCTGCAAAATCAAAATCACCCTCTGATCAGCGATCAGTCTGATGCTGATGAGCACATGATGTGCACATTATTTTTCATATGTTTGTCATGTGTGCGAATTTTCTGCATCGATGCTGCGGCAGTATCAGGGTGAACCATGAATAGTAGCTTGCATCGCTGAGAAAATATGGGAATGCATGATATGCACATTTTTTGTTAATGTTTCATGGGGGGATTTCTATTGAACGTGAAGAACAAATTGACAGGTCATCATTTGAGGCAAGAGATGTATTTTCATTACTGGAAAAAATGTTTTTTCATGAGTACTCTGGAAGGATCAGGCTTTGACAATGATAAGATTATTTAGGAAAAGCTCAGCCTGAAGAGTATTCGAGGTTGGGGAGGGGGGTGTACAGATGTTCGAAAGGCACCGACTAGGAGCAGTTTTACTTTCTTTTTATTCTTTTGAAACTGAGAGTAGTATCATCAATTGAGGTCAATGTGTGGACTGAGACAGACAGCCCCCATTCATGTTATGCCTGAAGCCCCAGTCTCGTTGATGTCATGCCCTGTACATTGAGATCTGACACATCAATCATTCTCCATTTTCCCTTTCTCCCAAAGGCCAAGAAAGCATCCACATCATTGAATACTTCAACTGCTCCTCCTCCTCCATCAGCTAACCTCAAAGTCAACCAATCATTGCAGCAAAATCACCAGGGAATATGGTCAACAATGAAACATCTCATGCAGCAAGGACAGGGCGGCCATTCTCACGGTCATTCCGTCAATCATCAAATTTCTCACGCGCACGTTTACACTCTGGCGGGGAATCCACCCAATGTTGTCGATTTGACTGCTGATCATGCTACTTCTAATTCAAATTATGCAGATTCAACAAGGAGTAAAACGAAACGACCCTGGAGTAAGCAGAGTAGGGTGTTGAGGAATGCAACCATTCAGGATATCACTGCATATGGAATGATTCGTGCCAGTGGCAGCGGTGGTTCAGGTGCTGCAGCAATGGTATCAGCTGGCCCTTTGATCGCAAATCAACACAACAATCACGCAGGGTTCAAGCGGCTGTGGCGAGGTGTACAAACCATGTTCGTTGGCTGCATTCCTGCCCATGCACTGTACTTTTCGAGTTATGAAATTATCAAATCCATCTGCACCGATCATGGCCATCAGCAGCATCACCACAATCAGCAGCAGGAGGGACACGTGGGACACGATACACTCTCGCCAACGCAGGCCATGCTTGCCGGAGGAGTGGCAACCCTGTTACATGACTTTGTGATGACTCCCATGGATACCATGAAGCAGCGGATGCAGCTTGGCCATTATGATAATTTGCGCCATGCCTTTTCCAGCATTGTTTGGGGAGATTCAAAGGCGATAACTTCCAGTACTGTAAGTGGCAGTGGCAGTGGAGATGGCATGTTGAAAGCCGCAGCATCGACCACCGGAGAAGGATGGAAGGGACTCTATCGCTCCTTCCCCATCACCGTCATGACCAATGTTCCGTATGGTATGATCATGATGACCACGAACGAATGGCTACGTGGCGTGTTGGAAGATGGTTTGTATGGCATCCACAACAACCCACAGGAGTATGAAGAAAATCCATTTCACTTTGCTACTATTTTGTTATCGGGAATGGGGGCGGGTACCATTGCATCGGCGGCCACGGCGCCTTTGGATAGGGTCAAGACTCGGTTGCAGACGCAGAGGATGGGCATGGTTTTGCCGGGTGGCAGTGGCAGTGGTGGCATGGCACAAACAGCAGCTGAGGCTACGAATGCAAACAATGCAGCAACAACAACGGCCATCATGGAAGAGCGGGCCTTGGCAGCGGCACAGGGCAAGCCAAAGGTTTGTCCCAAAATGGCCGTGCAGGATGTCAAGAATACTCTCTTCCCGTCTTCTAGTACTACCACAGCATCATCACCATCAATGCAATCACTACTCCATCAACAACAACACCAAGCAATGCCAAGGACACCCTTCAAGACATACTACACGACTCCTCTCGAGGCATTCCAATCAATATTGCAAGAGGAGGGACCACGTGGTTTGTTTCGTGGGACATTGCCCCGTGTGGCATTGCATGCGCCTAGCGTTGCCATTTCGTGGACGGCGTATGAGATGGCCAAGGATTGGTTGGTTTGGTTCCAACAGCATTGATACTTATGCATATTGCAATATGCTAGCTGTGGTTGTATTTGTGACGAATTAGAAACAAAAAGGATGGTTCATAATAGCGAATAGAATAATGGGATAATGGTGGACATTAATTACCAATGAGTAGCATAGCAAGTCATAGAGAGCACAATGACCTAACTAGAATCCGTCCAGAGTGAGAGTAGCTTTTACTATTGACCTTTTTTTAGCGCGCCCGCCCTCCAAGCCCGCGAGGCATTTTACCCCCGTTACTCATTCGGCTGCGATCTTTCCGAGTCCAACCATGAAATGAATGCCACGCTAGGCCACACTATGATCAATATTGACCTCGTTCAAACAACAAGGTGAGAATAATTATTCGCCAACATATTGGCGTCATCTTCATCTTGTACCGAATCCAATATTGCTGATTCCGTGATTAGTCTGGCGCTGTGTCTTTTTATATTCTCTCAGACAATGGGGGATGTGAATTTTGTCCTCGCTCTGCCAGATGTTCAATAATATCCTTGCTAATACGTCTCATTGTCATGTTCATTTGTCCTATTGCAGGTGACGCACATTCTCATTTATTCCCAAAATGTCTACGGCTGAACGAAAAGAGCCTGGTCTGGACGAACATCCCAAGGGAGGATACACTCCGGGCATGTTTCAGCACGTCGAATCAGCAGATGACTTTGCTGCTGTACTCGGTGTTCCTACAAAATCAATTGCCCTCATCATACCAACAAATCTTAAGTGTAAATCTAAGGACTGCCCCTTCAATGCCATCGAACATAACCGTGGTCACTGCCCCGCTCATCAGAGGAGCTGGTATCCGCTGAGGCAGCAGCGAGGTGAAAGCTTGCTTGGGCCAGAATTTCTTCGACCTTTGAAAGGTAAAATGCGAGACTGCCACTGTGACCAAAGGGCATGCAAGAGTGCCGGTTACTTTCCTGGGCACGAACTATTGTACATTAAACAAGCTGGACACGAGACTGTGATCAATACACCTAATCTTTTGCCAGCACTGCGCAAAAAAGAGGGAGGGGGTGCTAGCAAGTTGTTATACCTCTACCCGTGGCATTTTTTCCCAGACCATCGTGAATTAGGAACAGATGGCAAATGGAGGTTGAAGTACAACAAAGACACAAAGTATCTTGACTCAGACCGATTTGTGTATCCATTCCCTCCACCTCGAAACACAGTGAAAGATTACCTTGAGAAGGAGTATTTCAATTCATACATCCGGCCACAGGATAGGTGGGCAATTGAAAATGAGGAGTCTAAAATGCCAACATGGATGGTAACAATGATCATTACGGATGGCGCAAAAATCAAAAGGCCAAGAGAGAAGAAAACTATATCTCAGTTGCGATGTGAGGTAGATATGTGGAGACGCAGGGCCCTTCACGAAAGAGAGGAGAAGGAGAAGCAGGTTGCTGATCTCACTACCAAACTTTCAGGCAGAAAAAGGAAGTATGAAGATATGCTCAAGGAAAGTGAAGCTGAGATTAAGAAGCAGAGAGAGAGGGCAGCAAAAGCTGAGCAAAAAGTAAAGGAGCTGGAAATCCGGCTCTCTAAGGTTAGAGAGACCTTGGAACGAGTACGAACGGAGAAGGCTTCTCCACTCCGGTACAGTGATTTGTACGAGGGCGGTGTACTCTCAAAGCATGTCGAGGCATTTACCTTATTTGACACCGTAGAGCAGAACGATGCATTCCTTGAATTGATAAACTATGCTGATGGCACTGAAGGAGGTGAGAATAACATTGTTCTTTGCATCGATCAACTTTGCCGTGCTCATGCATTTGTTCTGTTTCTTCAGCAAACCCAGAGGGTGGCGGTTTATGTGAGAATCTGAGAGCATACTCTACCATATCATGGGAAGAGAGGCTTGGAGAGATCGATCCTCCGTCAATGGATCCAGACTCCAAAGAGTATAAAGAGTTCCTTCGTCGATCGAAAGCAGCAAGATCATCTAGTTTGACGTGGAAGGATGACTATCTTGTTTTTTGTGTATATGTCCGTGCTGGTCTAACACAAGTTGCCACTTGTAGTCTCTTTGGAATTTCAGTCACTCGAATGAGTGACATCTTCCACGAGTGGGCGCAGGTACTGGATGACGGCTTATGTGAGATGTTTCCTCGCCCAACACGTAGCCAAATACTGCGGGCCTACCCAACAAGGTTCATTGAGGTTGATGGACATGCACGGTGCGGCTTGTTGTTGGATGCTTTTGAAGTATTTTCCCAGGCTTTGCACAATCCCAACGTTGCATCTTCAACCCACTCTGATTATAAGGGGCACGACACTGTCAAGTTTTTGGGCGGGACAGATCCGATTGGTTGCCCTTGGTGTGACACTGTGCCTGATGGAAATCCAGGTAAGGCAAGTGATGTTATTATGACCGAGGACACACAAATGATGAGGCAGGTTCCATATGGTCATACCTGCAAGGTAGACAAGGGTTTCATCGTGGACAATGAAGCTGGCCACGAAGGTGTTATCATGGACAGGCCGCAGAAAAGGCTTAAAAAGCAGCAACAGCAATTGACCGTGGATACATCACAGACACAAAAAATTGGAAATACCCGCATCATTGTGGAAAATGCCGGATCGGGTACCTTTTTCAAAACTTCAAAAAAGCAATAATTCAAAGGAGAGACCCAAGGGCACCAAAGCCAGTGGATGGACGCCCCTGCCGTGCTGAGATTCGCTGGTATGGTGCAACGGATGCTGGGCTCACTGATGTGCGTGGCAATATTCGCCTCTGGGGCTTGAAGTGCGAGATTGATCGGCATAGGGAATTGTCGGCAATGGAGCAGCACAAAAACAAGTCAGCGATAGAGATAAGTGAAATTGTGCTAGGTGAGAACTGGCCTCTAAGGCGTAGGAAGAAGCTTTATCGTGATGTTCATGGTATAGAGTATGATGGTGATATTTAATATTAATTTAGTGGTTCAATGTGCTAAAAAACTTTTTCATTCTCTCTGGTGCAAATCTACCTGGCTGTGTTACCTGTTTGTTTTTATTCCTATGAACTTGATAATCACATGATACTCCTTCAGTACAGTTTCTCTTCGCTCCGCGTTTGACCTTTGCAATTTGTGCTTTTAGACTACTCTCATGTTTGACAGCTTGCTGGGCGTATATCTTCCGCCGCACATCAGACACCAACGCCTTCCCGCCCGGTGCCCAGCTGCAGACATCAAGTGTTCTGGGTCTATCAATACCCAATCGCTCATGTGTCCAGTGGTGGAATTGATACCACAATCTCTCCGTAAGATGGCGGCAGTTTCCATGTCCAGCGACGCAGCCAGCGCAATAAGTACGGCACACTTGTGTAAAGACACCAAGACTGTGCTTGTATTCAATATCATTCGTCGGCTGGTACAAGAGCTCCATGATCAGCAAATACTCCTTCTTCTTGGGCGGCTCACCTTTGTCAGTTTGACTCCTAGTCTGTTCGTCTCTCGCCATTGAAGCATGGGCTTTGCTCAGTATAATAACCTTGTGAGTATTGGGTACGAATGCTAGTGCATGATATGAGGTGTCGTTGTCATACCAGCATCTCTTCAACGCATCACCGATATTCTTCTCTGTTATACTGGAACCAATGTTGCTGCACTGCCTGTAAATAAAACTCTCATGCAGCTCAGGTGCGACTCGAGATATATTGTTGTACTTGTCTTCGAATAAGCCATCTTGGTACAGTTGTTGTGTTTCCAAAATGAGTCCGTGGATGCTACCATCACTATTGTTACTGCTCGATGCCAAGTCCGATAGGATGGCTCCGATACTTCGAGTGCCACTGGTGTTAATCTTTGCAAATAGTAGGCCATTTGGATCCGGGTTTCTATCAACGTAAACCTTTTCAACATCAATCTCCATGAATTGGAACTGCTTCACAACATGAACCAGTTCAGGCTTTGTCATTGATATCTTACCTCCTCTGGCAGCAATGAAGTCACGTAGCTCTGATACAGTGCATTGCTCGGGTGTTTTGCCGTTGGGCAAGGTGACACCTCGAATTTCGGATGCGTCGGCAGCTGTCTGCAGAATAAGTTGCTCGCACTTCAGGTCATCGATTGCTTTCCGAAGGCTCGCATCAAACTCATCTTGCGTTCTGCTATGGACTTCACCCGCCATGTGCCGCCTCGATTTTTGTGTTGCTGGTATGACTATGCTTGCGTCAGACATGTCAATCACATTGCTCTCTTTGTCATAGACTTGCCCGTGGCTGTAGATATCAACAATGCTCTGCAAGTGAGCTTCTACCGAGTCTGGGTCTTCAAATCCTGCAGCAATCATTTTCTCCTCTTCGTTCTCCCAAAGGGATTCAGCAAGAGTTGCTGCAGAGAATTCTTCCATATCACTAGTAACAGAAATGAAAGTCTCGTACCCAACTCCAGAGATTCCAGACCTATTGGCAGTGAAGTCACACCCAGTGCATGCAGCATATAGTTGAAAGACAAGTCTACCATGCTTTTTGTATAAATCAAAGAGTGGATACTCCCCCTCTTCCGTTTCTGCTGAAAGATCAATGATGCGAAACCATTCATGCTTGAATGTTTTGACAATGATCAGCTTTCCCGTTCCCGGCTCCTCTGATATACCGTATGCCAAAAGATCCGAGTCACCAGAGACAGGCACTAAAGACTCAGAGAGGGACACATGCGACACCTGGGGATCGGCTTCGTAAGCAGATACATGGACCTCAATACTCAAATGATTGCACACCTTGATAGCTTCTGCTATGTATTCCGGTGTGTTCTTTATCTGGCCTACAGGATTGTTGTTCTCTTTGGCTGTCTCTGAACACTTCTTCCGGCGTTCAATCTCTGGCATCTTATGTTTGTTTTCCATGCCATCCATGTATACCTGTAGCTTCCATCCGCAGATGGACCGCAGATACACAAGGAAATGGGACCATTCAAGCAGAGCTGGCTTGTAGTTGCCACGGAGGTGGTCCCATGCATGATTGGCAGCAAATTGCCAAAGGGCGCTTGCCGCATCAAGCGGTACTTCCTTCCCCTCCATATCTAAGTCGTAGAATGAATGGTAGTACTTGTCCCTCCCGCCTCCGGGTAGATGAGGTAGTAGATCGTTGATGCCCATTCCAAATAAATCAGGTGTCAGCAAAGGCTTAGACAGCGTCTCAAGAGAACTTGTTGGCGATTCAATGTCACGACCTGCAACAATGGGCGTGTTTTGCAATCTTTAGGGGTTCGGGCAACTGATTATGGGCACGGGGGTCTCATGCACGAGGATATCGGACACGGGGATCGCCGACAATCCTGTGAACCGGTGATGTCACTTCAATGTGTGATCAAAGCCTTCTCGAGGGGACGAATCAAGTAGTCATTGGCAGAGTACTATTTCGAAGATGACGCTGAGGCCTTTACAATGATTTACGACCAGAGGGCAATTGATTTGTTGAGGTGAAGACGATCAGAAGGACATCGGCAGGTTGAAAAGATATTGCTGTTCGCGATCTTTGGATCTTTTGGCTGATGACGGACAGCCAAGAATGAGCAACGGGGGTAAAATCAATGGGTTAGGTATGAGCCGCTAAAAAAAGGTCAATTCACAGTTTGAATGTCTTGCACGGTGCTATCAATAAAAGCCATTTTTTCAAAAGCAAAAGTACTTACACTGCATAAAATAGGACACATCAATGAAACTCGAAGGTTTATAGTGAACACAAATATCGAAATATCGCCCAATCGATCACTGCCAGAATTCTCATTATGTTTGATTTTGGGGTCTCTTTCAATAGTGAGAGAAAACAGAGTCTCCGTCCCAGAAAATCTTCCCTGCAAAGATAGGCACATCAATGGCGATATAAAACCTTCAGCTCTATCTAAATGTTATGTGTCGCCTTCTTGAAGAGATGAGGGTCAATTTTGAGAAGTTTGCCAGAGAAAGATGCTTAGGTTCACCCAACAAACAAGTAATAAATATTGTCTACATGCATAATCACAGGAGTTATGTAGCAGTTTTCAGAGCTTGGGGAAGTCGAAGGAAGCTAGAGTCTGTGGATCTAAAAGTATGCATTTTCGTATGGGCGAGCAAAAAACAAGTCTGCTCGGAGGTTGACCAAACTGGCAAAACCTATCCTTGGTGGAATCTAATCTAATCTCACAGCATTGAGAATACTCCAGGTACCTAATCAATGTATGATTTTACTGTTCAAACATTAATTCTTCAAAGTTAGGGTTAGGGCACGAGTGCCGAAAGATTTTAGTTTGCAGTAGTTCTGCATTATTGCTTTGATAGTAGGAAAATATTTAGACTTTGCCTCGTATAGCCTCAAGGGTGCCAGGATGTGGCTTCGTAGTAGCTTTGGCTAGGACAATAGCCTCAAAGGCCGTAGTGTAGAGTATCATTCAGTATTCACATGGTAACAACAGGGTAGCATCTCCGGGTAGCTTGTAACAGCATACATCGACTAAAGTTATCCTGTAGCTACCATCATATATTTGTACAGCTAGTGAATGAATTTGCCTCGCCAATCTGCCCATTACTCGAAACTAAAAAGTGACAACGGAATTCAGATGGTACTGATGGAACGGAAGTCTCCTCTTTGCAATCCCAGAAAATTGGCTGCATGGAACATGAACAAAACATGACTTGATCTGGGATTGCAATAACAAACCCGGATATCTTCAAATCCCAGAATAGGGAGGGTTCTGGTCTCACCTCGGAGCCATTCGCGGCATTGATTGTCACAGTATGGTAGCCTTCGCTTAAGGAGGAGGCTACAAGAACCCATTATTTCGTGGAACAACTGTTTATTTCACGTCACAACGTTGTTACAAATGCAACAAAGCCAATATGCATACCATAGTCAAATCAAAGCGAATGACACTTGTACGTTTAATCCTACCGTGGCATCCCACTAACAAAGAAGGCCAACCGAACCAGATCAAAGGCGAACATCTTCTCCTCCCATCCACAACACCATTTTGATACATGATCCCACTAACAAAGAACACCAACAATGGGATCAAAGAAAAAACTCACGCCAGTGATAGTCTCAAGAGCAGTGCAGAGCTCATAAAATCATTCCCATACGATAGGCAACTGTAAACTCAAAGAAAGTATCCTCAAAATCTTCTGAAACTAAATAATACCATGAAACTTAGAACCGCAATCCTGCTCCTTGCTTGTATCTCAGCAGATGGTGAGAAAATGTGCTCTTGGAGTGTATATTGTGTATGACACTGGATGGACTGAAGTAGCGTTTTTTCGTGTTCTCCCTTTTAGCCGGGAAGAACAATGGCAAATCTTCCCATGGCAAAAAATCTTCCCATGGGAAAAAATCTTCTAACCACAAATCTTCGAGGAGCTCCAGGTCTTCCACCAGTTCTTCCGGGTCTACAAAGTGGTATTGGGATCCTCCAAGTTTGAGTTGGGATCCTCCAAAAATGTATGAACCAGAACCTTATGTAATAGAATATCCTTATCCAGAAGAACCAAGTTGGATTTGGGACCCTCCACAAAAGGAATATCCTTATCCTTATCCGGAAGAATATAACCTCCAATAATAAGTCCGCTACCCCCAAGAAGGAGGCCCTCACCTCCAAGCCCTCCAACTATTCAAAGGTCGCCAAAAAGAGTCACACCCAAAACACCTTCACCAGTATCAACATGCGTAATTCCTCCAGATGCTCTTTACTACAATGGATTCGAATCTGGCATCTTTCCTGAAGATCCATGGACAACCCAAGGCGATGGAGTTTGGGATATCACCACCCAGCAAGTTCACAGCGGAAAATACGCCATCAAGAGCCCCAATCTTGCCAATGATGCGCTAACTCAAAGCATATCCAAGGCCACAATGACTACCAATCCTGACTGGCAATCTGGCTCGCTTGTATTCTCCATATTAGACCAGACCAATCCGCCATATGATGATGTGGTGTATTCTGTCGATGGCGAGAGCTTGGTCAGGGTCTCGTCAAGAAAGTTGCGTCATAGGCAGCGTAAACTTGGCCTTGGCTTTGTACAACAAGCAATTCAGCTATCTCCAGGACAGCACAATGTCACATTCTCTTATCGGTTCAATCCAAATCAGCTTTCAACTTTTCCACCAGAAGAAATGAGCCGTGTCCTGGCCGATGGCGCTGCGTTTTTGGATAATGTATATTTTGTAGGCAGGCCTGCAGATAATGTTGTTGTACAATGGCGTAAGGAACGCGAACGCAGCAGTCCCAGCGCCTCACCCAACACATCCTTTGAGGAATTCTGGAAGAGGCTTGATGATGGCAAACACGGCCGCCCCCCTACAACCGCTGACTGTGGAGATGTTTCTGTTGTGCTCGAAGGAAGGAATGGTGACACAAGAGATTGCCTTGACGTCCTCACTCGTGGAATCCAAGCCAAATTCAAGGTCGATGTGACTGAACATGATTGCGCCGAAAATCCTGACACAGTCCTTTGCATTGAGGTTCCCACTGATGTCGATGAGAGTGAGTGTGACTACTTCCTTGACCAGGCGAACAACGAGCATCTCAGCGAGGACTTGGACGAGAGTTGCAAGCGTTTTACAAGGCGATACAAGACGATTCGACGCCGTAAAGACAGTAGCGAAGGCATCTAATCTCACAAGAGCAGCCCTTAGATCCCCATGCCTGACCTCACTTGAGATGATAATTAGGAGATGTGACCACACGAAGGCAAAATCTTGCAATCCATGTTTGCGCTCCAAGTGTGCTATTCAGTGAAGATAATCCCGGCTGCTGTGACTGTTTTCCATACCCCATCCCACCCAAAACCTCTTAGGATATGTTGCTTTAACCTTGCCTGCCATCATCTCAGAAAGCAACATCGAGCTTCATTTGATCAAGATATTGCACTTTCCTTGCCTGCTGAATTGTTAATTGCTTCTCACTGACTTCCCTGAACAGCACAATATTTAGAAAGTTGATACGCCTGATAGATGTACGTTGTCATATCTGATATAGATAAGCTAATGACGACTTCTCTTTGATTTGATTCACTTCTTGGTATTCTTTGATTCATGAAGGCACTAGCTAGATGGCTGTGATCTGTCAATCTTGCACTGCTCTAAAAGAATACAAATCCTGATACTCCTGCAGATAGAATCTGTTCCTTTTCCATTTTTCTCGCGTGCTGATGATGCAGATAGGTGCATATATTCTCTGAGCAGCCTAGCATTCACCTGATAAAAAGCACGGTAGCAGACAATCTTCCTCCATTTTCATTTGATTATGTTGATGTGGTGCACATCTGACAAAACAAGAATTCGTTGTCCAGAAGTCCGACAAGGTAGTTGAGAAATGATTGTGCTGCCACGTTGCTTTGCTGTACTCAAGTTCTTATCCCAGATATTTGAATTGTATCTCAGCTTGCATGAATATCTCGTCCATATGAATATAAGTCTGATTGTGCAGTTGATTTTGATCTGTTCCTACTGTTCATTGCACCCACGGTTCCCGGAGCGATCCATCCCAAAATGAAACCAACAGCTCCCCGTACTATATTTGATTCAGTTTCTATTGTTTCAAAATCATTGCGCCTGAAATCAATTATCTTTGTGGAGCCTACCAAAGGCATAGGAGAGCGGACTATGTTGGTGTGGTTGACCTAATAGGTTGGCATCAAAGCAGCCCATTTGGTGGTGCTCGTTTTAGAGCAATTACCAAAACACTCACATCAGATGAAGGACTTGATAGTGAATGTTGCGACATGCATGGATGATCAACCATGCAAAGACTTCAGCCGATGAAATTCTACTGCATCCAAAACAAAGCTGGCTATATAAGCTAACATCGCTCCAATGGACTCGGCTGCTCCTCTCGCTCTCTCTAGATAGAGCGAGGAAGGAGTCTGCATTGCTTGGAAATGTTTGAGTTTGAGGGCCCCGACGATGCGAGGGTTCATCTGGTGGTTTGAGAGAATCCCACGGTGATCTTTTATCTTTTATCTCGAGAGACTAATTCCAACGTAGGATACCTGTGCAATGCTTAATGACATAAAGACCTGCGCCTTGGGGCATTCTCTCTCTATCCGAGATCGAGATATCTCGCCCCCAGGCCAGGAGATAGATGAAGTCCACATGGCTGGAATCAAAGAACTCGCCAGCTGGAAGTCTGCACGGTCACGTCCAAACTCGTTGGGCAACAAGGCGATGGGCAACCTTCGACCTGTCCCCTGTGGTGTATGGCGATGGGCACGGGACGCACGATGATGCTACCCCTCCATGTTCCCGGCAGCCTTCTAGAAGTTAGAACTTGGAACCTACTGCATATGCCACTCGTTTTGTGTCCACCAATCGCGACTTTTTGATCCCAAGATCCCAATCAAACACACTAGTGGTGTTTCAAGGCTATAACGTGTGTTGATGGATTGCATGATGTATTCTCCACACCGGACCAGCTGGTACTAGCCTCTGGTCCTCTGGCAATATCTGCCCCAATACCTTCCCCAATGAACAACAAATTGATGATGCATTCTGATTTTTTGCCTGGGCGGTTGGCAACATTTTTCGGTACATGAGTATCGTACAATGATCGGGGCATGGTGGCTGCCATAGCTGAATCTGGCGAGTGATGAGGTTTCGCTTTTCTGTGGAACAATATTCTTACACGATGATTCCCGCATTAACATGAGAGCAACGGTCCGAATTGCGATAAAGACAAAGAACGCGGCGTTGGCAATGCACTTAATCTCTATGATGATGACGATGGATATTGCGATCCCAAGCCAGCAAAGCAGCAGGAGTTTGATCATTCTCCAGGTCCCGCTGGTCTTTCTATGAATGCTTTGGGCCAAAGATGTACAGAGAGTCTTAGCATAAATATCCAGCAATCTTGCAAGGCAGTGATGTACCGACACCGCAGGCATTTCCAGAGCTTGTACAAATCAATCATAGTGAACATATACCACCCGAATTTCTGGAATCTATCTTTGGTTGATACAGCAGAGAACAACAGTATTCTACAGATGTATTGCGAGTTAGGTGACAATGAACCCTTGCCATCTGGATTGCTGAAAGCTGGATTTGGTCATGGCAGCAGACATCAACATCCTAGGCAGGCAGCTCCAAAACAGCTGCCTGTTTCTTCAAATACAAGGTCGCAGTCACAAATTATTCGAAACTTCAACGTGAACAGCCACAATTGAAGTTGGTAGAATGAACAATGCCAACTATGAAAAGTAGAGGCTCAACTTGTTGCGGACTAGAAAGAGCCTACAGTGTATGATGCAATTACTGTTACGAGTTATCACAGCAGGACACACTTATTTTGGCAACGTTATCAACCTACAATTGCAGTGGTGCCATTAAATTGATCGTGTTCTTGGGGGCTACGTGGGTGGTGTCGATTGTACCTTGGGATAAGGAAGTGACTACCAACACAAGCATTTTTCCTGCAATGACGAATATTATGGGCTCATCAGCTCTGACGAGCACTATCTGTCCATTGCAATGTACTGTTGAATGAAACTTGAGGCTATGGTTACACATCACTCAGTGCTTACAAGAGAATTACATTATTGAAAGATTTTTGTCACTACTCCCCATACAAATATTTTACATCAATATTCAAACCCCGGGATTAATAGAACTCATCCACAACAAACTTGGCATGCGCCATAGAGTCTTGGACTATTTCAAAGTTGAAGAACCCACCAACATAGTATTGACGAGCATAGCCCTGGAATTCGTTGAACCTTTTGTAGAAGTCGTTATCAAGGGAATTCTTGGAAACCCGAGGGAAATAGTCTACCCAACTATTGAAATCTTCTACGAGATCCGAAGTTACATTTTTGCCAACCTTCTTTCCATAGTTGTACATTGACTCCTTCAAGGCTTCATCGTCTGTCTTTTCAGATGGAGTCGAGTAGTAGGCCATAACAGACGATTCTGGAAAAGGCTGTTGTTTGAAGTACAGAAGATTTTCAGCTGGCATATCAGGTAAGCCAGTGAATACAGGGGCACGATAAGCAGCCTTCTGACTAGATCCAAAGTCGCCTGTATCTTTGTACAAAATTGTCCTGTAGTTAAATATCTTGACTTCCTCGAACAAGGCCACCCCAAATTGAATATAAATATTACAAGGCTCCCCCCCCTCATTCTCAGATCAATTTTCATCGGAATGGAAATTCATCTCAATCAGGAAATTGCAATGCACCGCTACAATCAAAGTGCAAGCATTCATCATCATAATTGCAGTAAGATACCATGTTACCCCTGAAATCATTTATAACTTGATTACCCCATTACCTATTTAATAGATCCCTTGAACCCTCTTCTACTTCCTCCGTAGTCCCTTAGATACAGCTGAGTCCAACCTCTGTCTCTTAGATGATTGTTGTTGTTTTCTCTTCTCAACGAAATTGGTTGCGGCATTAGTTGTTGGTGGTTTGATGCACAGAGAGGCAGAGGAGTTTTGCCCTCTGTATTGTACTTCTCTTTGATAGCATCAGTGCTAACAAGCTCCTCTGAATTGCAGCAGAAACAGCAAATATCAACATTGATCTTTCTTCCAAGTGATCCTTCTTTATTCTCCTTCGCGCTTGCCACCCTAAAGAGATTTCAAGCACTTATTGCACGTAGTACTGTACTAATTCCTACGTATAGTGGTATTTAAGTAAGCGTTAAAAGGCGATTGACAATTTCTTGTCTTCCCCCCCTCCCCCCCCACTTGAAGCTAAGGTAGCCTTGTAATACTTGTATCTTCAACTTGGGGTGGCCCAAGTCTGTCAGAGCTGATGCAGGCGTTGGTGGCGTGAATGTCACCATGGCATTTGCTGTGGGAGCAAATGCAATAATATTTGATCCACATTTAATGGATTCCAATCCGCCTTCGTTCGACCTGTACTCCATAATGTTGTATTCTGATCCGTATGCAACATGTTCAACTTCTGTGTTCAGAAAAATGTGTCCTTTCAGAGACGAGGCCATTGTTTCCAACAGATCTTGATAGTTGATGTAATGCCAGCCAGAGTTTTCAGTACCAAAGTTGACATAATCTAAAAATCTCTGTGTGGTTAGATATTTGAGAAAATAAACTGCCGGGATGTCCACAGGATGGCCATATCCAAATGCTGTGAAATACAGCTAGAAGAGAGGGAAGAGGAGCAGCAAATCATTAAATTCAAGCCACTGCATGAATGGTGCATTAAGTGCAGGATCGTAGTCGGACGTGAAACCTCGAGGATTGTCTAGATCTTCTGACAATGAATTACGAATCACTGTGTATTTGCCTATGGCTGCTCCAAGTTCAGGTGTGGGCGGAGTGGGAATTACATCTTGACCGTTCTCGTCAAAAAGCCCTCTTTCTGTGTCAGCTGGTGACGCAAGAGAAATGTTGAACTTTTCCAGCAGATCATTCAGGCTATTGTATTCACCTGTGTTGTACAAGATCGCACTAAAATAAGGCACAGGACTGTTTGTAAGTACATTCTTCGTTTTGCCACCAACGTAAGATTTTTTTTCAAACAGCGCTGTCGTAAGACCCTTCTCTTCAGCAGTGTATGCTGCCTGTACTCCTGATGGTCCTGCTCCGATGATACAAACGTCGACACACTTCTCGCCACATCTATGTAAGAAAGGGACGGCAGCGCTTTTTTGAGCGAAAAGTGAACAACAATAATGGAAATGTTTCAAGAGTATTGCTTACGGGTAGTTGGATGAGCTCTTCCCGCTCTTGCTGCAGCTGGTTGACTTAACCCCTTTGCCACTTTTACTAGCGCCGATTGGTGAAGATGCATCACCTTCATCAATGATAAACCCGGCGCCAGCACTTTCCATTGACAATGAGAGGGAGCTTATGAGCTCCCTGCCGTCCTGCTCTTGACCCTTGCCGGCGCCAGCACGAAGTAGACGATTAGAGAATGTAGCAAGCTGAGCATTAGCTCCAATTGAAGCAAGTACGAGGGATAGGGATGCTGATGTCTTCATGGTATTGTAGAACAAGTTCCATGAGGATGTCGGTTTTGAGTGATGGGGAGGATAGTAAGGCGGGTGGTCGACGTCTGTTTGAGAAAGAAAATGAGGTGATTGAGGTGGAGGATGCATCCGAGGATGATCCTTCTGAAGTGCAGTATTTTGAGCCTGGGGGGCAGGGAGATAAGGATGCAGAATGGGCTGCAGTGCAGGCAAAAAAGGCCAATCAGATGGGAAAGCAGCCTGACACTGCTGCTGGTGGAGGGTTGGCGAGTGACAACCCCTTTGCTGCGTTGTTTGATAATGTCCCTCGCGACCGTACTAGCCTCGGAAAAACAGAGGCTGAGATAGCTGCTGCGTATCAAGCAAGCCTGGATGCAGAGAAAAAGGCTTCGACTGGGAAGATGGGCCCAGCTGTCGATGCGATGGATGAGGATGTCAATCTTACGACTGCTGAAGCCAAAGTGGGGGGTAGGGTACAGTTTGTGGAAGGGACCAAGACTGCAGACCAGACTACAGTTCCTCCCTCAACCTTTGTCTTTACTGCTGGGCGTCCAACTCCTTCTCCATCTTTTGTGGATGGCTCTGGGCTTAAAACCCCACCTGAGGGATTGGGTGTGGCCAGTGGAAGCACGGTGTCTAGCCCAACTGCTAATGCCTCTACGTCAACTGCTCCTGCTCCTGATGCCACGCCACCAGCCTCTGCTACGAATGTCAATACC